>OMLB01053458.1:0-18171 GCA_900302555.1 Myripristis jacobus
TAGGAGGATAGAGTTCGGTCCCAGACTGTGGAGATATGGGATTGCCACTGTTTGCAGAATCTCATCTCGATATATGACAAGCCTCGTTTTTCCAGTGAGGGAGATGCCGCCCCACTCCATCACACTGCCTCCAACAAAAGATGTATTACTCTATCGGTGCAGCAATCAGCATAGAGTTCTCCACGTCTTCTACACACTTTGACCCTACGATCCAAATGCTGTAGGCAGAATCTGTACTCATTGCTGAACATAACGTTCCTCCAAATGTTCAGGTTCCAGTGCACGTGTTGCCGACACCATTGCAAATTGGCCTGACGGTGAAGGGTAGTCATGGCAAGCCTCCTGGCAGCCCTATGAGACCGGAGATTGGCTGCGTGTAGTCTGTTCCGGATTGTCTGGGCAGAGAGCCGTCGGCCATATCGTCCTGCAGACCTTGACTGCAAATCTGTAGAAGACAGCCTCCGGTACCTAAGTGCTGACAGGGTGAAGAAATGGTCTTCTTGGGGTGTCGTCTTCTTGGGACGCCCACTTTGCGGCCTGTCTCTGACATCCCCCGTTATATGGAACTTGGCCTTCACTTTGGAGATGGTACTAGGGCTCACTCCAAATAATGCTGCAACTTGGTTTTGCGGAACACCAGCTTGAAGTTGCCCTATCGCACGGGCGCTATCCAGATCAGTCAAACGTGGCATGCCGATTCTTGGAGCAGACACTCACTGACCATAGTAGCAGGGCCCATGCTCACAGGTGCAGCACCCGGGGGTTCCAGAAGCTCAAAACAAGAGTCAATAGCAACAGCAAAAAACGCTGTTCGGCATTGGCAGAGAAGATTTGGCAGATTTTTCATGGGCGCAACCCACACAGCTCTGCTGCTCATCCCATAAATGCATGTTCATTACAAATGTGGCACCATTTAAAAGGGAAATAAACAGGCTTTCCAACGGTATAAGATTTATTGCCAAGAAGCATTGTTACAACAAAGAAATAATCTACCAAACACAAATTTCCTTACTTTTTGTGCGATGTGTAGTTGAGACTTTGGTGTCAGAAGTCATTTGAAGCTTTTGATAACAAACCCTATAACACCTTAAAACAGAGGTTTTCAAAGTGGGGTCTGTGGACCTCCAGGGGTCCTGCAGTGTCTACCAGAGGATCCTCAGCAAGATTAGGATTAGTTTATTTTCACGATAATTTCATCTACTGGAATCTCTTTGAATGCGAAAAATGTGTGAGGAATCATTTTAACATTCTAACCATGACTTGTAAGTGTTCAAGTATGACACTGAAACAATTTAACCTTTTGATGCCTGAGCACTTCACTTGATTTCTTTCAAAAACATTTACACATACGTTATTGATGGAGTTAGAGATAGATAGATAGAGTTATAGGCTGTTAATATCTTCATGGCCCTTCATTCACATTGAACAGCATCCCTGAAATCCAATCCAATCCAAGGTCCCTGACCCGCAGTATTACCTCTACTGTCTCTGTTTTATGTTTTTTACAGGGTTTGCTGCCCTCATGAGACTATTGGAAATGGAAGTTTTGCCACAAAGTGAAAGGACATTTCCTATGTTGTCTTCTCAGTGTGGTGTTCTCGACAAGGAGCGAGGTTAGATGATAGCATAGCCCATCTGTTTGTTCCCAAACCAAACAGCACTTCATAAATATCAGTGCTTACTTGCCTACAAACCCCCTAGTGTCCAAGAGAAGATGCAACTGAGGAAGACGGATGCTTTCAGCCATGTATTATTCACCACTTTAATTCCACAACCCTACAAAGAGACAAAAAAGAGTTTCTGTTTATTTTATATATCTCTAAAACCCATAAATAGATAGCTGTAAAATGTTCCTTGTTAAAAATTCATTCACCAGATGATAAGTAGTGTACTTTTGGTATAGCTGCCCCTTAAAAGATTATAAGCAATATCTGTATTTCCTCTCATGGGAAAACCTACAACTCAGTCAGTATTTGCACAGAAAACACAATCGTCAAAATAAGGCCTTTCAGTAGCTGATGTCTGGATATCTGTGGGTAAAAAGAACTGATTTGAAGCCATATACATCCCAACAAGGGTTATCCACTGAATATTTTAAATGTTTCTCAGACATTCATACAGCTCATTTCACAATTCTAAGTTTCCATCCTATCTTTTCATCTTTTATATACTGCAGTTCAGTATAGAAAAAGACTGGTATTTCTGACTGAAAATAAATATTTGAGGTCGACAGAATCACACTGGCAGAGAAATTGGAAATGAGCAGTGATATCAGCATGTGTATTGCTCTGACATGCAATCCAAGCAAGAAAGATTAAATAAAACAAATGAAAGCTGTCACCTGAGGAGCAAGTCAAACACATCTTTCAAATTCAGTCGGGTTTAAATTCACTCAAACTGAGGCGCTCTCGAATGCTATCCTCTCCATCCTATCCTTAGACCAGAGCATTCTCCAAAAATGCTTTGAGATTTGGGAGAAAGTGGCTGAACAGATTGTTATGTCACCATTAGGGAGCTGTAATAAAGTCATATTTCTTTTGCATTTTGCATGACTGGAGGGCCTTCCACTCTCGCCTGTCTGCTTCTTTCACATCAGCCTGCTTTAAGTGGAGCAGTTCTGGGCTGCAGGTTTTGCCTCACTGCCGCCAGAGAGTGTCTGTGCCAGATAGCATTGCATGATTACACTCAGTAGCGCAATATTTTGTAGACAGCATTATAGCAAGAGAATAAAATGTCTTAGGCCTCATTAAACGCCCACACTTGGAAATTATAAACCAGTTACTCATCTTTAGGAGGGAAACGAGAATATCCAAACGAGATGCTTTATAACTGGCTATAGACAAGCTGCAAGGAGATGGACTGCTTAAACAAACCTGTCCAGGCGTCACACTTATGTATTTGTCGAATGGGACAGAAAATCCTCTCTTATCGGCACAGAGATCAGGTTATCATAATTGTTCAGGCAGCAGGCCTCTCTGCTGATGAGCTGCCATAACTCTATACATTTCACATAAGAGAAGGGAGATTTTATAGGCAATCATTTATAAGTGGTAGGCAATCATGTGCTTATATTTGATTTTATTTCTGTTGCTGCAAACCATGGACATTACATCTATGACACTTTTACAAATATTATTTGCCTAGCAACCAACAGAAAGTGTGAATATGACTGTTGCAGGTCATCAGAATGGGATATGAAGTTGCAGAGCATGTTGTCATTTTAATCATATCAGTCATATCAAGTGGTAACCTGAACATGAGACCCAAGGTTTGCCTGCCTACTAATTAATATTTTACCTGTTACTAAATTATTATCAGCTAAGACTTTCAGTCAGTGACTGGTCAAAAGCCATAAATGTACTGGCAGTGAAAATGTCAATTTTGTGTACTAAATATTGACTTCTGGAGTTTGAACCTATTGGGACTTTATGTTTTGCTTCACAAAAAATGAAAGAATATGAATACATAAAATGAGCACTTACTGAAATTCAGTCAGAAGAATAGCTCATCTTACAATAAATCACGACACCTACAAAACAGAAACATACATTAGCCTGGTTCTATATATGATAAGCGGTTATAGTTCCACCATCTAACCTCTTCTAAAATGACACTTATTTTTTTCCAAGACATGTATATCAGATACAAATGATACATTGTGAAAATAAGACAGCTTCGAAGCTGTTGTAAGGTTTATTTTTTCACTTTGAAGGACTTAGGCTAACGACTCCCACAGACTTCTAGTCTTTATGCTAAGCTAACAGGAAATGCTACCCACAGGAACTGAACCACTGGACACACAGAAGTGAAAATGGTATCGAACAAACTGTCTCAGTCTGGGTAGGTCGGGAAAACAGATATTTTGCCCAAAACATTGGAGCATTCCTTTAACCCAAAATAATCCTAGTGATACATCACTTTTCCCTAGGTTGCTTAATTTGCCCTCTCCTGATTTCATACACATGAATCTCAATTCATACATTAAAAAAATAAATATATAAAAATACAGTTTTAAGGCTCCATGCAGCTTCAGAAACTTCGGAAACACAGCACTCCAGGAAATAATGTTAATCTGCTAATCTGTTTCTCTGTCCTGAGCTTTTGCAATCTTAATTCAGTCATGATACTGTAGACTCCTTATAATCGTATAATTACCGACAAAAATGAATATCATCAAGCCTCTGTGATCCAAGCTGGACTTGTTGAAGGATCCCATTACCAACCATTCTCAAGTTGGCATCACCGCTGCTTGGTTCCTCCTCACGCCTATCTGGCTTTGATTTCAGCCAAAGAACCACAGGATACAGCTTCTAAAGCATTAGCATTCTCGGCAGTCAGACAGCAATACTTCAGATCACGCTATAGTTTGAAGCGACAGGCTGCTTTAACTACAGTACATGCGGCGTGGAACAAGTGCCTCTTGCTAACTACAAACATGTAAGGAACAGTGATGGGCCCATGCATTTTCATCTGGAAAAAAAAAAATCTGTCTTTCATACAGTATTTCCCAACACTATAGAGTTACACCTCTTGGGTACAGACATGCTAATGCCCTATAAGCGCTTGTGATTTTGTGACATGGCATTGGAATAATGTGAGTTGTACTGTGCATCTAATGCCGGCTGTACTCTTCTCAAGTTCTTGCAACAGATATTCTTTGAGGCCAAATTTTACTTTGTGAAAACTGGCCACCATCTTTTTCTTTTTTTTTTTTTACGTCTTTTAAAAAGCAGCAAGAACACTCTGCCAGACAACAGCCTGCAGATACAATTAGGTGTAATTGCACTGTGGGTGAAACCTTTGAAGACCCAGTTTGTCTTGAGACTGCAGCAGAGTTGACTGGACCTTGTTCACTTGTCAATAGCAATAAAGAGGGCGATCACGTTTAGAAAGCAGAGCTCTGGTCAAAGTATCACAAGCAAGTAGCCCATATGAAATAACAGTTTAAAAACAAACCAGTAGTCTATTTATAAGAAATCTGCTTAAATGACTGTAAGATCCTGTAGTCAGCAGGGTTTATTTGTACGTTTCTAATTGCCATAATTATCTAAATGGCTGACCAGGAGGACGATCTAATATTTAGGGACATATTAGAATATATTCACATTCCAGCTGTGGGTTTCCTATCACCTTTCAATAGAAAACAATATACTACATGAGTTGACTTGAAGCTGTAAAGGCTACTGCTCACACCACATGATATAGATTACCTTTCAAGAAACCTGGGCTCCCATTAGCAGTACTGTTTGATCTCAATGGCACAAATTGATCCAAGGTGAAGAAATTGTTACGTAATTATGATTGATGATGACAAGAAGGGGAAATGATTTGCGCCTTTACATTCTCAGTGAGAAAGGCTGCCGTGTTGGGGCTTTTTGGGAGCTGCGATGTATGTGAAAATGCGTCTGTTATCAGCAGAAATCAAGATACAAGTACAGGATGAGCCTAGACGTTGTAGAACACATCATGTGTGCATATAAGTTTAGCATTATTTGTCCTGGTTAAGCTTTATGTGACATATGGTACATTTATTAGAAGCTGTGAAAAGTGGATTCAATTCCCAATTGACTCTCATGCATTTTTTGTTATTTTACAAAATGTTTCAATAGCTTGGCCCTAAGGTCATAAAACATTTTGTACATATGGAGAACCGTTTCCCCATGTTGTAAATCACGAAGAAATGGGATATACGGCTTTGGTAGGAAAGTGACAATATGGAACACATTACACACAACACATCCGGAACACATTAATACAAGTACATTTAGGTGTATGGTCAAGGCTCAAGGCCAAACGGTGGTGTGAACAAGAGTGGCCTACATTTTATGAAGGTTTCTGCCTGCTGAGAGTCACATTTGTAAACTTTATGCATGCCCCAAGCCGTATGCTCACCCCATGTACCAAGCAAAGAGTATATTTTCAAACAACAAATTTATGTAATTATGACAATTGCTTGTTCATCCAATATTATAGCCGACAATCTCAGAAGGGATGCAACGTCCACAGACCAAATCATTCTGTGACACATTTACACATGAAAAAAAACGTTCAAAGACAAATAAAAAACCATAGATAAAACCATAGCATTTTTTACTTTCCCACAGAGACCCATGCCTTCAACGTTTTCCTCCAATAGCATCAATTGAGCAGGCAGGATTTTACAGTAGCAGGGCATCTGTGTGACTCGCTGTCTAGAATAACTCTCTAAATAAAGAATAAAAGCAATCTGCTCTTGTTTCACTCGATGCACCTTTCCTTCCCTGTTGCCAGGGGGATGACCAAATGCATTTCATATGCAAGCATGCGCTTGACTGCCTCTGAGCACAGAGCCGAAACATGTTCCACTTTAAAAACGTTAATTTTACATTTTTAATGACTGGCTGATGGTTTAAGTAAGTGAGTACCACTTGAAAAGGTAGATGTAACGCTAAAAGAGGAGACAGATGTGCGCATCAACCAGGAGAGCCTTGTTCTGGAGTGCTCAGCCCAAAAAACAATGTACATTTAAGACAAAGGTACCATATTCAAAATATAACAGAGTAAGGAAGAGTATTAAGTTACCACTTCATTTTATTTTCTGACTAAAACATAACAGATGCATTTCAGCCCATATAGCCTTCAACAGCACTCTGATGACGGCTGTCTTCATCTTTAATGTAGACGTAATGCCCCCATACACGCACAACTCTAATCCCTTGTCCTAGATTAAATTATTTTAGTGAATAAAGAGCAGTGACTTTCTGGTCCCTGACACTCGAGAAACCCCACTAGTGCATACTAATGTTCAATTTATTTGACATTTTAAGGCTTTTATACCTGAATTGTGAAGATTTAAAAAAAAAAAAAAAAAAGGGGGTTGCAAATTGTACGTCCAGTATTACTGTTGCATAAGTTACACATCACGTGGTGACTCGTGCTGAGTTTGTTGCAGTAGAATCCAGTTAGTCAAGGAAATTCCACAATTTCATGGCTGATTAGCCTGATGTCAGGATTATCTCTTGTTATTTTAAGGCAGATAATACAAGATTATAACTTAATGGGATCTGTGAAATCAGCTGGAAGATCCTGGAGGCCTATCTTAAAGAAATATCTACTAAATGCATTTCATATTAATATAGAGTATCTTATTTCAATTGTTGAATGGGGGGTGTGGGGGTGTGTGATGTAATTGACCATTACCCTATATCTAAAGGGAGCATTTGACACATAAAGCATCTATGTGCCATGCATTAAGAGTTCACATGGAGCTACAGAATGTTCCCGCTTTGCACTCCCATCCTAACGTGCAGCTTTTGAGCACTATTTTGTTTTCCCCCCAGTCAACATCTTCATGTAAATTCTCCACATACCGCTACATACCTTTCCCAAGAGCAGCCCAGAGTTGGAGAGAGAGGTTTCAACGCGTCTCAGATAAGAGCTAAGCGGTTTATTACACAAAATCTGCTTTTTTTTTTAAGGTAATTAGCTTCTGCTCGTTGCTGTCATATCCATAAATGCAGCTGCTTTTGAAAAAACAGGGCAGGAAAACAAGAGGCCAGGCCTCCCCAGGGTCAGTGCCCACCACGGCCTGGATTATGGCACCAAAGGAATCCTGGGAAGCGTGTATTGATTTGGCCTGACACTTGCTGCCACATTTAGCCTAGCTGCAGCTGACTTGCAAAGGCTTCAAGCAGTTATCTGCCATATTCTCTACTATCTTTAAAGAGCAATGAGAAATTACCTCACGCCATAGAAGATTTATCATCACATAATTAGCTCGATGCACCTAACGGCAGATCTCTTTTGACTACTAATACAAGCTTAAAGTTCATGTGCAGTGGATTATGCTTAATTAACTTCTTAGCTTGAGCATGCTGTGATGAAAATATTGGCCTTTATAAACTACATTTGTACTACAAACTGGGTGCAGTGCTGTGTTATGTGTGTTTGATAACTGCTGGTTGGCACAGGCTATGATTTCATGTAATAGTTTAACAAGTGAGGGCACTATATGTGTCAAAGCCGTCATCCAGGAGAAGAAATTTGGCATACTATGAAAAATATCATGGAGTCGGTGTCAGTGCCAGCTTTTTCTTCTCATTAGTCAGCCATTACATTCTTCTTTTGAAGGAGCGCACAGGGATTTATAAAGTTCATCTGTTTCCTTGCGCGAACGCCCTCTGTTTTTTGTTTCAGACAATTTAAATGATGGTATTTTAGTTTCAGGCTGTGCTAACTTTGTGGGTCACAAGTGACTCCTGGAGTTCAAAAGTGCATCTAAATCACTGTTAATGTGTCTGTGCAATCCAAAATAAGTGGGTTGTGTTTTCAGGGGGAGAGCAGTTAAGGCTGACTTGGGCTCATCTTCTGTGCCTATGGACAGGATTTAAGTTGTTGGAGTCGATGTAAGGTCATCTCTCGTACGTGAATTAGAGCAAATAAATGAAGAAAAAAAGAAAATTCAACAGCACTGCTATTATCATATTCTTCAAGATTCTCTGTATCATGTATTTCACCATAGCGGACCCTGAAAATTGACTATAATATCTGGTTTTCTGTCATGTATTGTTTGAATGTGTCTACTACTATGAACATAGTAATATCTTATCTTAAGAAGATGAGAAGAAGCAATTTTCAAGCTATCCATCATTTTTATCGAGGATCATACCTTGTCTATTTGTATCCACCAGGATTCACATTGTCATCTGCAAACATTCAACAAGCAGCCATTTAAGAGTGCCATTCTCATATTCTCTGTATATGCAATGTTCAGTGAAATTTTGTTCAGTGTCATGAGCAAATTTGACTTCTCACATGCCCAGTCCCCAGATCTCTGTTCAATTGCAAACATCACAACATGTCATCACTGGACGATTCTGGGCAACTGCTATGTGCAAAGAGCAAATCTTGGCAAATATCAAACTGGAATCATACAACACTTTACCCTTTGGAGCAACTATTAGCTTTGAGTGGCCAAATGCCATCTTATTTCATTTATGTTATGGCACTTTTGCACCCTTTAGTCTGGCACTCTCCTCGAGCAATGGTACAAGTCTCACCCTAACCCTTACAACTGTCAGCTAGATACAATTTCTGTTTTTTATCATAATGTTTTCCATTTAATTTAATTCTCAGGGCAACAGTTGTAACATCGTAAGGCATCTTCTTCCGCATTTCTGTCAGCTACAAATGCAGTTATGGGACCACGCCGGATGAAATGTGCAAAGACAGCTTCACAATTGCCAGGGGTGTTATTCTAAGATCAGGCTGGAATCAGAAGTTTTGTCGGTTTCAGTTAACCAGGGCGCTGCTAAATGGCTTAAGCCAAGCATCAGTGCACCCAGAAAAGGCACTGAGATATTGCTGCATGACAGCTAAAGTAGCTGGGTGCATCATGGACATGTACCCAGTCTAAGGAGCCCTCCGGCTTTCTCTTCTTCATGACTGACTTTTAAGTGTTTTATCCTTGGGACACAGTGATAATGTGCATTAAGATCAAGAACACTTATTTCAATTGTGCTTTATGTTTTATTCTGGCCTCTAATTCAGCCGTGTCTAGACTGTGCTTTGCTGAGAATAGCTCACATGGGGAGATCCCCTACTGCGAGATAAGAGTTGACTATGAGAGCTCAAGCACATTAGCATTAGTCTTCTCTTTTAGTGTGTTGCTAAGAAGGCACTGGGAAATCTTCCTCAACATATTTAAACAGCACAGGCAAAGCAATGTGATTATCCCCCATTAAAACATCTTAATAAGATGAATACACATTAAACTGAGACATTATACAGAGTTTAGTCAGTGTCTTCAACAGCCAGATAAATCTGAACTGTGATGCTGTTTAGTGCACGGTGCAGTCGAAATAATCTCTCCCAATGATGCTGGGCAAGGTTTTTCGGCTAAATCAATCATGCCATTTAAACCAGTGAAACGATACAGGGTTAAGAAAAACATGTCATGAGGTGAAGATCATGATTCACAATTACGTCACATTAATTAGAGGTTGATAAAACTTGCAATATAAGTGACATATGGAATCGAAAAAGCCACAGTAGGTATATTTCTAGAGATCATAAACAAATTGAGCAGCAAATAAAAACTGTGTGGATGTGACGCTTATGATGAGTTGTAGTGGCCTAGAGGCTAAAGATGCAGACATGTGATTGAAAGGTTGCTGGTTCAAATACCAGATTTGTAAAATTTGGGTTGTATGAGTACTAAGTAAGTATTCCCTAAAATTAAAAATCCCAAAAATTGTTAACTTGACTGTCAAAGTGATAATTAGCAAGATTTTTTGGGGAGGGACATGGTTGATGATAAGTTTTGTCATTGCTTTGATGTTTTGCTTTTAATATTGGCAACGGTTGAAAATACTCTAACAATAAAGACATTCGGCGGAGACTATGGCTTGTAATATTTATTTTGCCCACTTCAGTTTATTTGAAACACACCACTGTTGTTGCATGCAGAAATATAAAATACATAAGAATGTATATAAGTACTGGATGGTATCTATATGGAGAGCAGCAAAACACTATAACTTATAGGAAAAAGTTATAGTGTTTATTATTATAATTTGAATGTGGGTGATGATATTTATCAGTAGTATGTATAGGATGTTTGTATCCAGCCCTGATTTGTTTCTGAGACTGATCAAGACATGGACCTGAAAGGACAGATATCTTCAACATCAAACTCATATCTGGTTACGGAGCACTAGGCCCTAAGGCCAACATAGACACATGAGAGCTGTGTAATAGAATACCATCGATGACGAGCCAAAATACTCTTGTTCTCTGGCAAATATGAACTTGTCTTGATGTACAAAGGCCCATATAAATTCATACATACACTGGATAAGCTCTGGGCACAGACTTTCAAGGAGTTTTCCAAGTGATTGCCAACTGATGATACACAGAAACAACAACTTGAGGAATCAGTCTTACACAAACCAACCTACAGAAAAAGGGGGGAAACGTCTATTCTCCTTTGGTCATCAGTGTATGCTGCGGAACAGACAGAAGAGCCCAGCCCAAGGATGTCAGGGTTCAGTCTGGCTTGTACAAAGTTAAAAGGTCAGTAATCCAGTCTGGATAAAAACCAGCAAGTGCTTTGAAAGCAATCAGTAATACCCAAAAATGAATTCTACAACTAAGTGGTAACCAATGCAAGGCAGCTAAACTTGGAGTTGTATGATCTTTAACACCAGTTATACAGGAGTCAAAGAAGCACCTCTAAGATTTCAGTGCTCACCAATAAAAATGTGTTATCTTTCTCTTGTCTACTTTGACCACACTGCCTCACACTACCAATCCGTGTACAGTGAACTTTACCTCAACTCTCCACTGTAAAAAAATCAAAGACGGCCAACATACACTCTGACCTTTTCATTGGTGCTCTACATCCACGAAATACACTTGCTGCCCCGAAATGGTGACAATTTGCAGAATTTGCTTTATAGTTCACTCATTTTTATTATTATTATTGATGTTTATAAAACACGAAAGGTAGCACTGGCAACTTTTGACCCATCTTTGATTTATAAATTTTATGTCAGCTATCTTTGATTTTGTGACAGTACTTGTGTTTAGCTAACCCAACTGAGCTGACCTTATGAAAAATGCGACAAAGTGGTTGCATCACACCTACAGCAGCAAGCAAACTATAGTCATGCAAGCCTCCAGAATCAGTTATTCGATCATATGCAACCCAAAAAGTTCTCCTATGTGTAATTATGCATTCTGTAAGAGAGAGCGAATGTGATCGAAAAGGCTCAAGTATTGCTGCCACACCCTATTTAATGCTAGTGGTGTAGCATACAGTATTTGGCATACATATTTGGATTTTTATTTAGTAAAATATTTGTAATATCACAGAAAAAAATACATAAAAATCCACCCACATCGGTACCCACATATGTACATGCACACACCACACTACAGTGTATGACTAAGTGTAATTAATCCCTGTTTATATTCCTTCTAAAAACAGATATGCAAATTTCATTCCACTCATGCAAATGATCAAATCATTGTTTTTCTGTATGTTAATTAATTTGTCTCAGTGGATTTCAGTGTGCATCTTTGGAAATGCAAAATCACTGCATATGCTCTGATTAGCCACAAATAACAAATCATCCTGTCGTGTAAGGATATACTGGAAATCCTTTGTGGATAGTTAATCAAGCAGAAGAGAGGATATCTTTAGTAATCTGGATACAAAAATCAGAGCAAGCTAAAGTGCTAAAATAACCCAGCGTTTGCTGTCATTTGAGATATTTGGGAGAACAGATACACAGAAACTTAGTTTGTATGTCAGAGGAACAAGGAGTGGCTGATAGCTGGTATGTCATTGGTCTTACAAGGTGGATCCCTCCTGTCACAGATGATTCACTGGTTCCAGCCCATCACACTGCTCAACAGGAAGTTTTAGCTTCCCAGAACCCCCTCTCTCCACACATACACTCGACCCTGATCAAACTATGAATGAAGGAACAGAGATTTCTACAAGGCTATGTTGCCAAACCAGTGAGTGGATTCCTCTCTCAGAAAGAAAGCACTGCACCTACTAGGTAGTCTCATGAAATTCCATGACATGAGTACAAGTGATGCTAAATTTACCATTGGAGAAGGGTTTTTGGTCATGAAATGAATGAGAAAAACGTTTACCAAAACCCCACTGGTACACCAGGAAAAGACGAAGGCGAAGCTGCAGCAGCCTGGGTTCGGATCTGGCCCAGACTCTTTGCTGCATGTCATCCCCTCTCTCTGCCCTCTCTCTCTCTCTGTCTTTCCCCACTGTGACCATCTCATGAAGCAAAATTTCCCAAAAAAAATCATCTTTTAAAAAAAAACAAAAAACAATTTCACTCAGTAGAAAACTTCTGAGCACGACTTGGAAGCTGAACCCAGCTTGGCAGAGTTTGAAGACAAATGCAAATGCCCATGCACCACCACAACCCCAACGCCCTTACTTTCCACGCACTATTTAAACGTCAAACTACTGTGTGTTTCCAGTCATGTCTCCGCGTAATCCTTTTGTGGCACGGAAACATACTTCTCTCACTTTTCACGCATGGAGAGTGCATTTGCATTTTAACACACTGTGCTCCTTTCACAAAATTTCAGGAGACCTAAAAGTTTGCAGGGCCGCAATTGAATTTGACTGCTTCTGCTCAGTGCCACCTGTGTTAGCTGTAGTGCCTATGGATTCGTGAGAGAGCATTTGCTCTGTTTGATTTTCTGCACATTCTTCCACAATATTGGTACATTAGTTTACAGCTGTTCCCGGTTATCCCTTCAAAAGCATTCAGTTAACAAAAGGAGGGCTAATTATTTTTTTTCATACCTGATGATTACATGTTTAATTACCTTGTACATCAAGAAAATGGGAGGAACACCGATCTTGTGGCTGATCAAATCCAATATAAAACACACCAAACTGCAGAGAACAAAATGGTGAGGCCAAAGACGTTTTCAGAGTTTATCATGAAACTCTGCCAGGTAATTTGTGAAGCATCAGAATATACGGTGGGTTTAAATGGAGTGATTTTTCTTTTTTTTAATTGAGGGAACACTGGGTCTTTGTCCTCTCTAACCTATTTCTGGGGTGTAGCACACAAGGAGAAATTGTCTAGATTGCATGCTACAAATTTGTACAAATGATACAAATGCTAAGTCAAGACAAAGTGTCTTTACTTCCGTCTACAATCAAGTTTTCATTCTGAAAACGGAGCTGAGAATCCTGTTTTATGCTGGTTTCATAAATTAATAGATGCTTAAGTTCATGACCTGAAATTATTTTCACAGACGATGTTACTGTGCTGCAAAGCAAATCTCAGTCAATCACGTTTAGGTGCATCATCATTATGAATTGCGAGTGGGCATGCATGATTGGATTAGAGCTGGGTGGACTTGTTCTGTGCTGCTCCGGTGCCATGAGGCACCAGCATGGGGCTCAACAAGTAGATGCCGTCCCTATACAGTTCGCCCCTTTGATCCTCCAGTGTAAGGAAGTAGCAGAGCATTGCGAAAACTAATCAAAACAAACGAACACAAACGGACCGAGGAATAATATGTCAACAAACATGGCGGCTGGATCTAACTGATTCTTCATAGAAAAGAGCCAGTCGGTCAAATTAGTCTGTGTGGTCTTTTCTGTACAGTGACCTCTGACCGTCACGCTTAAAGAGAAACACCAAATAGAGCAACAGAAAAAAAGCAACAAAGAAACTCGCAAGCCCTCAATGTGCCTCACAAGTCCCTAAACACCAGCAGTCAATCAAGCCGCATGCACCCTCTTATTTTCAAAAGGAAGTGACTTTCACCAACAAGCAGCTGTATTTCCTATTGTTACATTCTATTGTGGCTGGGGATCCCAACACTATTAAAGTGGAATCACCTTAACCCAGTTGGACCTGCTTTTGTCATAGTTGAGGGGTTTTCTACAAGGACGATTGGTGGGTTTTTGTATACACTCACGCTCGACTTGTCGCATTATCTCTGCTTCACGTGTTCCACCCGAGTTTGTTCAGGGTCTGTAACAAAGAAAGTGGCTTATTATCACCCACTGGAGAAGTTGTCTGCACATGTACGATTCGGTAATTGCTGCCGCTTAAGGAGCAGACTGAATTGGACTTGACACTGAGCCATTATTAGGAAATGAAATGCTGTTTTTGCAATTATGCGAGTTTGGCAGGGTACAGTGAATCACCCCTATGAGGCTCATGAAAAGTTAATCTAGTTGCATTCATAGAGCTTCGGCGGTATCCTGTCATGTTAGAGATGTACAAGGTGAACACTGCATCCACAATAAAACCCGGGGAAATTATGAAAGCAAAGACATGTATTTTCGATTATGAGAATTGGTGTGGTTATGATTTTTTTTCCCCACACACACAATAATGCAACCCTAAGGGCTGAGGCTGCCCTGGCTACTCTACTTCATTAGTGACTAACAAAAATTATTTTTCTGTGGCTCAAACATCCGAGCTCACTTCTCAGGAAGAATCAAACACAGAATTACTTTTTTCCACAAAAAGTAGCATTTTTTGTTTGGTTTTGTTCTTGTGCCTGTCAGATCACTGAGGAGGTGGGATCTAAAACCCTCAGAGCAACACATCAGAGTCAGCACAGCCAATCACAGTGAATATGAATGAATTAGTAGCAACAAGGCAGCAGGCGTGGGTCATCACAACACCCACTTCATTCAGCAGTGTGTCCACAATAAGCAAAACAGATGATGAACAGGAAAACATTTGCATGCTTGGTTTGATAGCAGTTAAGGGGAAATGCCATTCAAATCAGAAGTTAACCTTTGTTCTGAAAGCCTACAGCAATTCGCATTTGTAAACACAGAAGTGTCTTTCTCAAAGCTCAAAAGCAGAAGAGAGAAGAGACGATAACAGTCACTAAGAGAAAGCCTGGAGCTGCACTGTTTACAATGAATAAAATAAAAGTTATGGAAGCAAATGTTGCATCCTTGATACTTCAATCATTCCGTGCAGGTGTAAAATTATAGCAAACTACTTTAAAAGTAAGGAGAAACACTTGACTCTTGTTTCTGGCTTTGGGATGCACGGCTGAACATTCACCAAAACTGCGCCAGGGCAAAGAAATAAGATAACTGAAAATTAAGATTCAGTGGTATTCTCCAATTAAACTGCTAGTTTGAGTAAGAACAGTGTTAAACTTTAGTCAAATTGCTACTGAGCCTACTTTGGTGCATTTTAACCTCCTAAGTGAGCCAACTAACTTGTTTATGCAGCAGGGCTGTTGGAAGGTGGGAGAATTTTTTTCCCTAGTAAGCAGACAGTAAGTAAGCAGACAGTAAGGAGGGTGCAGGTAAGAGTTTGAATGCAGTGACTTCAGCTCCACTGAACACAACATCTCACTTGAACTTATTTTGGGGGGCACATAAGGTAAACAGTATGCACCTTAGTCAATGGAGCAACTCATTCTAATGATTACTAATTGCTCACTCTAATAAATAAACACAATGAATACTACAAATGTCAAAACCTGACAGCTTCCTACATTTAAGCTGGTATCTCAAGTGTTGGACATGCCTAGTCTTTGTTGTATAATCAGTTAATGAGTATGACATATTAAAACCAAAAAATAATTGAGGTAAACATAAACCACTGGAGTGATACTGGCACAAGGGGCGGAAGTACAGTATGTTCGCTTGAAACAACAGTAATGGCCGCAGACTGAGTTTGACGAGGAACATAAGCATATTACAGCCTCTCTGAGAACAGACAGCAGATTCATTGAACTGAAATGAGGCATTACTTACCTACTTGCCAGTCAGATGATGCTAATACAACATGGCATTTTAGGGGAGCTCTGTGCTACTTTCTCAGCTTCCCCAAGTAATTGGTGACCCAGCACCCCACCTCACATGGGTAGCTTGGAGAACAGGTCCCAGAAAGGCAAACAGGGTCAATCCTATGTAGGCTTGTCCTATGCATGTGACAAGTTCAACAAGTCATTCACTTAAACAGAGAATGGCACTGACTAGTCATGCCTGTCTGACTTTAATGTGGTTTGGCTGCAACCTCAGCACACTATGGTCGTAGCTTCACTAACATTAACACCCAGTTCCCATATCTGTATATTTCTGGCGAGTTAATGATGCCCTTGGAAGTGACCTTTGCTCCTTTGGTCCAACAATTTTCATGTTTTTGCACCTAAAATATAATTTTAAGATTCACCGTGATCTCCCTGAAGAGTGGTTTTCAACCTGGGGTCAGGAGGAGGTCATGGAACCCCCCCCTTGAGAGGATTCCATGGTGTCCCCAGAAAAATGGGGGATATTTTAATTTCACTGTTTTGTCATGGACAGGAAATTAACCAAATAAGAGAATGTGAAAGAATGACTGCTCTATTCATAGGTTTCCCCACTCTTCACTGTCATCTTCCAGTGTACAGTATAGAGAGTACTTAATGCTTACTTTGCTATCTATACACACTGCCACTGGTTGAAGTTTGGCAGCACAGGTTTCTCCAGTAATAAATCTACTTTCTTTAAACTTTATCTTCTCTACACTTCCCCTTTTCGTCCCTTGCCCCTGCTTAACTTGAGAAGCTGCTTTGATGCACTGTGCCACTTCCTACTGGCAATGTATTAGCTCCCCTACCAGTCTCGTCTGTTTTAATGGTGTGGGATTGCTCCATACGGATTTCATTTTGACAAGAGGACCCCGTGGTCCTGTTGCACTTGAGCAACGTTATCCCTCCATCTAAGCAACAGTTTTGCGTACTAGACTGCTCCTTTAGGTCCACTTCCACTCAGCTGCTAGGGTAGGTGCTACTTGTCATACAGTTGTATCTTTACAGTCTGTTGCCATCAGGGCAATCTTCACATCAACTTTTGGACATTTGAATCATCAAAAAAATTTATAATGAGGTAACACGAGGACCCCCGTCCCATACAGTCCTCAAGAGACAGTGTTGAAAACTTATTTTTGACAGAGCTTATCATTCAAAGTACCATCTCAAAAATCTTTATGAGCATCTAATTCATCGTCAATAGACAGCCCAAACAGACATCCCAGCTTGACGACACGGCTTACTAACACTGGCCTTTCTCATATTTATCAGCTCTGATCATAACCCATGAATCTTTTTTGTGTCTGCAGGGTTTATTATTCCATTTCCTAATGTTTTAAAACAGGTTTCCCCAATTCAATTGGCATTACCTCTCATTCAAAGGAGATTTCTTGGTCTTATAGTTTCCCTTTATAACAGAGATGCTTTTTGTTTGCTTCCCACACACAACTTTCATAAGCTTCCATAAAAAAACAATATTTTGTTTATCAGATTTGGGACTCCACTGGACCCTGGGGCTAACTTTGCGCTACTTTGCCATTTGGTGTCTTGGCTCTTCAGCTGCTCCAGGATATGTAAAGCCTCAGCTTCCAATGCCTTACACTCTGTGTGCCTTTTCTAGTGAGCCCTGTGGCTTCTGTACCCTCTTTCTCATTTTCTCGAGCATTTCTCCATTCCTTTTTGACCTGCCAGGTCCGCAAGTCCGTCAGGTTCGTCAAGTTCATGCTGTTGCCATGACTTGGTTCTAAGGTCACCTTCTCTTTTTCTCAAAACCTATTTTATCTTGTTCATTCTTAGCTGTGTCTAGTGTTATTATTATTATTATTATTATTATTATTATTATTATTATTTTAAAAAAAAATC
>OMLB01053458.1:18365-46459 GCA_900302555.1 Myripristis jacobus
TTTTAAAAAAATCTTATTTCAGTAAGTCCAATAAGTTAACACAGGACCCTTTACAGGTCAAAACATGGTGTATGCCCCACATGTCTTCCACAGTGGTCAGAAATTAACCCGCACATTACCGCATCAAGAAATCTGACAGCTGGTAATACACACAAACATTAATTAAGTTTGAAGTTGAAGTTTACCAAACATCATTTCTGGTTAGATGTGTGGGAGATAGCTGCCGCCTTTGAACCCTGTATATAATATTTTGATGTTCTACTTGAACTATAACAAGAATTATACTTAATTAATCTACTTAATTATACTGAACTACAACAAGAATTATACTTCGTTTTTGTTATTTATGTGTGTAAAACTGAGAGCTTGGGTGTTTCCACAGAGAAAGGATCGGGGAACACCATGACAGAAGAGATAACAATGAAAAACAGGTAAGGAGAGCATTCTGAACCTATCAAAGACACAACACAATGTCATGATTGACCTGCTCACTTTATAGAACTGTAATGGATTCCACGGCTTGTAAAACTAACTTGGACCAGGAGTAGAATCAGCCTGCCCCTTAGTGGCCATCGTGTTTCATTACCTGCTTTACAAACTTTCGCAGCATTAGAATATACACCAATTAATATACTGATAGTGAACACAAACGTTCTTTATTTATGCTGAGTTGTAAATATTCAAATATATCTGTATTTCATCTTGGCCATAAAGTGAAGCAGTGTGCTTTTCAAAGTAAAGGCTTGTATATTGCCCACAGTAAAAATGGTAGTACTTACTGACTAGACTGTGGGACTCAGACTGTGGCTTACTACAGCTTGCATGGTGTTATGATGAACTTGGCAGGAAACGCAGGATATGATAAAATTATGTTAAATGGTAAAACTGTCAAAGCTAACTTGATGGCCGGCCAGCTAAACTTTCCGCTTTTCTGCAGCAAAATCCCAACAATTAACAGCATGTGTTTTACATGATAGCCTGGCTTGTGTGTTCTGTATATTGAAGGTAAGAGTAAGTGCTCGTTGGCTTCTTTGGAGGAAGCTCTAATAGTGTCTGAGGAGCCAGGTGGGGGCGGCACCTCCTGAGCTCACAAAATAGTTCCACCACCAGGGCTTCTCTGCCCTCTGCTCCTGGATCTGAGTCATCTCAGCAGCGGCGTAGCGCTCAAAGTGATTGTAAGGGTCAAAACGTTCGTAGGTGCCCATAGATGGGATGGTGATGTCGTCCTCCTCCGTGTCTGGCTCTAGCGCAGCTTTCTGCAACACAAAGTCCACTCGGCCCGCTTTACGCATGCGAGCAGGTAGGTGGACTTTCTTCATAGCTCTGGTGTAGCCTGGGGCTGAGGCTGTCAGGATGTGGATGCCAGGAGTGAGAAGGCGCCAGTAGTCTCCGTTTTCAGCTGGGGAGGGAGGGACGGGCTGTGTTTTGAACTTGCAGATCACAGGAATATCTTTATGTTTTTCACTCAATTAAAATGAAGTGCTCAGGTTACCCACAGTGTACTGAAATAACAGGACTTAGACACTGAACAAGAAAACAAAGGCTAGGGTTATAGCTTTCATTTGCTTGACACTTTAAAGACAAACAAGCATTCTTTTGGGAAAAAAAGGCACAAAATGTGGCCTAGTGTTTTTACCTGTAGTAATGTCATGCCGTATTCCTCTGACTGATACCCTTGCACCTTTGATTCCATTTCCATCCTCATCTTTAACGATGCCTTTGACACCACGATGGACCTGGGGAACAACATCAAATAAGAAAAATCATTTATGAACAGGTCAATTCAAATGCATGAATTACAGCTAAGAATTCAACACATACAACTACCTCACCATCTAATACCAATGCAGAGGATACTGAATTGATAGGAGGTCAACCAACTCTACTTGTACCGTCCCATGTGTATGGTTTCACCTCAGGGATCCACCAATACATTGGCAGACAAGTCCTATTGGCCAGTTGCAGCTTTAAAAAGCAATATCAATATCCGTTCTACCTTTTAATACCAATATTTGGACAGCTGTGGAATTGGCACTTTTGTTAACTTTTTTTCCTATGTGTAATTCAAATGTTAATTTAGCAACAGAATTAAACTTATGTGGTCAATGTGTTTAAAATAATGACTGTCTGAAAAGCTTAGTCTGTTTTGGAACTGCATTTTTACTACAATTCTTACAAGCATGCATATTGTGGTTGGTCCATTATGCTTCAAGTCAAAAAAAACATATCAGTGCATTCCTAGTACCCTCCTGGATTGTGCAAGCTAGAGCAAAATTCTGTAAATAAACTGATGACTGATTCTTACTGCCTCCATAAATGTGAGTAAAGCCTCCTTGTTTTCTTGCCAGCCGGTGTACAACTCCTCTTCAGCAGGGAATTTATCACAACCCAGCTCCACGGTTATCTCTAAACAGTTGGTGTGTAGATAGTTGAAGTCTTGCATACCTGACCAAATAAAGAAAATAACTTGCTTTACTCAGGAATGCATGATACACTGCAGCATGCTGTCATTTCCCCTCGACCTCACATAGGTCCTTGGCCCTGCTACTCAGATTTCAGATTAGCTGAATAATCACTGGTCTTAGAGCAGCCTCTAGTGGCACCATCGGCCATTTCACTGGTGTTTCTGAGACAGTGAACTCATACAATACATGCACCCTTGGTTTTGTAGAATATTGTGAATTTCTTTAAACTTACCCCCTGCAAAGCTGTACCACTGCGCCCCATTAACAATTCCTCCCTGACTGTCACGAGATGATCCACACCACTCACTATAGTTTGCCATTGTTTCATGAGCGTTTGCGTATGTTCTTGCAAGAAACTTGAATACCTGTGGAGTTAAAACCTATGGATTATTTTCCTCTTAAAGAACATTCACAGTGAGAAGTTTAGCATTAACTGCACTTTGAAGAGCAATCCCAACAAATTAATGAGGGCTGGATGTCTAGTAATGAACAATTATTAATTATATGGTTTCATATCATGTATGTCTGGGATAGACAAGTATTTTCTTGAGGCCAACAAATCCATACCCAGAAACAGACACCTGACTACGTAGTCGCAAAGTAAACACTTAAGTGCTTTGTGATTCAAGGAAACTGTTCACCTGATCATCTGGAGTCGGGGAGAACATGTTGCGTTCCAGTGGGTGTTTGGAGAAATCATAGGGGTAGGACACCACCAGGTCCCCGCCATGGAAGTTAGCGGACAGCACAAACGGGATGGAGCGTATCCATTTCATTACAGCATAGGTTTCTGGTGCAACCTGGATTGTAGCATTATGACTTACTGGGACTGACAAATTAAGCAAGTCACGATGATGAAAAATAGCTTGCTCAAGGGTAACACCCATTAAGCCACAAAGGATCATAAGAGACAGAGGATATTTATGGATAAAGATTCATACTGTACCTTACCAAGCCAGTAAAAGTCTGGGATTGGGATGTGGTCAGTGCGGTAGCCCTTGTGTCTGCGTCGACTGTAAACAATGGATGTCAAATCGGGAAAGTTTCTATTCAGGTCAATGTTCTGGGCATTGTTTCGGCCAATGTTCCATGTATCATATCTGGGACCCTGTGGAATATGCTTGATAATTACATATGTAAATTTGTGACATTACCAAAACTTGCAGGTCAATACTACTGACAAACTATCATCAGAACAACTGGATTTCAGATA
The DNA here is from genome assembly GCA_900302555.1 of Myripristis jacobus. NCBI lineage: Eukaryota > Metazoa > Chordata > Actinopteri > Holocentriformes > Holocentridae > Myripristis > Myripristis jacobus. The sequence continues at coordinate 22,044 of OMLB01053458.1, forward strand.
TCAAAAGTAACAGTTGAACCTAACAGAGGAGCCTGATTGGTGGTACATTAATTGATGGATTTTTCTTGTTGTACAAGAATATAAGCATGAAAAAACTGACCTCTTCATCAGCGTAGTTACTGTCCTCAACCCCAGAGGCAGCCATGTCATATCCATCAGGGTTCATTGAGGGCAGAATGTGGATGCGGGTGGTGTTGATGAGAGTCTGGATACGCTCATTCCCCAGAAGATACTCAGAGCACAGGTACTGAATCAAGTAGATCAGCAGCTCGCGGCCCATGACCTCATTTCCATGCATGTTGCCGATGTACTTTATCTCTGGCTCAACTACAGAGGGTCACATTGATTGAATTGATTCTTATTTTGAAGTTCCCAAAAAGGCTGCAGATTTGACATTGCAGAGTCAAGAGGTTGAAAAACATTACTTACGCAGTTCATGTTCACCAGGGTTGTTGGAGAACTCGATAACAACTAGGTCCTTGCCTTCCACACTGCGGCCGATGCTGTAGGTAGTGACTATGTCGGAGCATCGAGACTCTGTTTTCTTAATGATGCTGTTCATCTGAGTGTTGGAGTGATAGGTGAACTGGATCATGGTGGAGGGATCCTCAGGGGGAGCGCTACTGAAGGCTTCCACCTCTTGCTCAGCTGTAAGGAAAAATTATGGTATCATTTATCATTTTTGCACAGTATTCTTTGGGCTCTAACACTGACTGGCAGCAGTTCACATTTTCAGGTCAAGCATCCATAAATTGAGAATGCTTTCTCCATTCTTGTAGGGCAGCCAGGCTATAAATTGTTGATTTGAGTGTCCAGCATAACTGCATAAAAAGAATGTGTGGAAAGTCTGTGTAATGCCTGATCAACCAGTGTACATATTTCAGCTAACACATCAGGGTGTTTAACCTGCTGATGTTTGCATGTACAACTGACCCATTCAAATGCAATAGAAGTTAATACTCCGTATGGAAGTTCAGTGTAGTTGCCATACTCTAAAAACCTATTCAACCCTGCAGGTCCCATCGATGGGTTTTTTATTGCTGCATTGCCTAGCTTTGTTCAAACTCACAGACCTGTATTTTTAAATTGTAGTGGAAATCACAAAGTTTCTGAAGATACAAATATGTCCTGAATTAGAGGGAAATGTAATGCACAAGATATTTTCTATTTGATGTAATGATGCAGCAATAAAACAATGGCATATTGGGCTTGAATTTTTCACTCAACAGAGGCTTGATATGAAGCTACGTAAGGGGAAATTTAAGAGAAAAATCAGGGTTTAAGGAGTTAAGTTCTTCTGGACCAAATTTGCATATGTAAATTTGCATATGAAAAATAACCCTATTGTGGTTAGGTTGTTTCTACTCGCTTTTATCATATCCACTCACTGGCTACTTTATAAGGTCCACCTGCTCAATCTAATGCAGTTCAATGCAACAGCTCTGCCATAAATTCTACCATTTAATAAAGTTTATAAGAGAATGTGTAAATATAAAAGTATGTTTATTAGTGAGGTTGTAGTTTGCAGAGGTCTTGTGCTGGACTCTCTATTTATATACATGAGGGTGACAGAATATTAGAAACACCTCTGAATAAAATGCAGTCCAGTACAACAGCACCACTAACTATGAGCTCAATGCCAAACATAGGATTGAATGAACACCTCCATTACTGTGAGAAAAAGAAAACCTGATCATTATAGGCATCACAAAAGTCAAATTTATGGCAGAACAGTTGTATTGGTTGTATTGGATTGTGCGGTTGTACCTAATAAAGTGGCCACTGAGTGTATAACATACCATACTGCACCACTAATTCGTTAAATGCTTCCAGTTTGTTTGGGTACAATTCTTTGGATTCCAATTTGTGATTTGTCAACTTTGAAATGTCATCACGTGGAGTGAAATGTAGTCAAAACAGGAACAGGGACATCAGTTTGAAATTAAAATGAATATGGGAATAATTATGCAGGCCCAATGGCCAGACATCTGAACCAACTTCTGCTTGGGGAAAAATGGTCTCATACACACTAAAAAGTGAGCTGCAATGTTGGTCATGCAGATTAATATACTCTGTACCAACAACTGCCTATCGTAAAAACTTTTGCCATACACAAACAGTAAAATGAGAAGTCTAAATGTTCAAATCAGTTCCTTCTGCTGAAAGCTGACATCTCTTGTTTATGGTCTCATATGGCTCACACATGATACTGCTGAAGTTGTGGGGGCGGGGTCAAATCACATTTTTTGGAATCAGTTTTGGAAACTTTGTGTTCATTTTATTTATATAGCTTTTAGAGGTGCTCCTAAATATTTTGTCAGACCCTGTGTAGGTCACCGTAAGAAGATGTTTTAAAAAGGTGTAAGGGAGATAAAAACACTTGAACGTAACCACAGAACAAGAGTAAGTAAGGATTTATGTGGGGAATGAAGGCATTTCACTTGACCGATAATAACTTTGAGGTGCACCACATGTGCATAACCAGATGACTGCTTAAAATCTGCCCGGGAAAGCAAATGGTCTCTTGAAATTCAAGACTGCTGACACTGAGTAATATTTTCATATTTTCATTTCAGCAGCAACAGCCCATGTTTCTGCAACTGTTTCTGCAAAGGATTCATATTCACATTGAAAAGACACACTCACAGACAGGTTCATCATAGCAGTGATGTATCACTTTGGCACCTGTAGTCCTTACCTCTGACGCCCTCCAAGGGGTCATAACAGCCTTCTTGGTCACTGACAAAGAACCGATCGCAGTCCAGGAAGTAGGGCCACGCCATATCTATTCCCTCAAAAGCATGGGCACAGCTTCTACGCACTGCCTCACAGGTGCTGCGGCAGGGCTTCAGTACCTTGTCCTTCTCACAGCGTGGGGCCAACACCGAGCAGCCCAGCATGCGGATATCTGGGGTGCACTCTCCACCGAGCAGTGTTTCCACCACACTCAGGAGAAGGTACTCCGTGCCGAGCTCCACTTCCTCCCGGGTTTTGTGGCCGACGATGTTGGGAAACATGGTCTGGGTGTAAGCCATGTCATCGCAGTAGGACAGCAACAGGTCTGTGCATTTGGCTGGGGTTTAAAAAAAGAAAGGCAATTCAGTCAGACTGATGTGAAAAGACCCTAGCCAGCAACAAGACATCATTTTGGAAACTATGCCCATCTCCTCTCTGAGCTTAATCTGACTGCACAAGCTGTTCAGTAAAAACATGAGGAAGTGAAAGTGGACATTGAGAAATAGTCATTTACCTTTAAATAGTGGCCAGTATCAATCTAATTATCATTTACATTTTCAGGGATCAAGACATGTATCTCTATCTCTCAAGCATTTAATCACACACTTCCCTCTACTGTCTTCAATCATCAAGTCCCCAATACTTCTATTATCTCTGGAAATTAGAATTTGAATATTTCATACTGCCATTGATCATCTAAAAATACACCTGATGGTTTTATGGCCTTTGGGACAGATTCCATTAAGGCTACAGCCAGAGTGACTTATGATCTCATCCTTTTTGTTGTGGAAAACACTGTCTCAAATCTAATCCAATGGGATTTGCAGAGTTAAGCATGCACTTGACTTGTCCAGCGGGGTGAGGTGATTTTAGGGCCTGGACTGCTGCCTCAATAAGCACAAGTATTACTGCCATCAAATGTCATTAAAACAACATTAGTTAAGTGCTCAATTGATCATAGGTGAGAAAACCGGCATTAAAAGATAAACATTTCTACAAGTCAAACAATTTAAAAACAGATTGACTACAGTAATATGCAAGCCTGATGTCAAACAATTCACATATGACACCACTCTTCCTGCAGACTGAGGAATACTTACGTTTTTCTTCAACTACTGGCTTGCATCTTCCTGCAAGACACGACAGTATGTTATTGTCATGTGGCAGACACTAGATGGCACAGTGGTTTCTGTAAATGTTTCACTGTGGCCTAGGGAAAAAAAAGCCTGCTGATAAACCTGTGTTCTAGCTCCAATAACTCTCCCAAATGCCTGTCTGTCAGTAAAGTCTCATTAATTCTCAAGAAGCTTGCAATTTTGCACTGGATTACCATGGCGGCTGAAAAGGCACAGTTATATGCGACAATTAATGTCATTAGGCAAGCTAATAGGCTATTTCATCTAGTTATATCTCATCAACCAAAGTTTCTACATTGTGGATTAAACACTAGCTTTCTGCAATAAGCTCTATAAAAAACCCTTCTTGTAAAATGTAAAAGTAATGTTGTCTTCAGCCTGCACATACAACGATGTCATGTTCAATTCATGCAGCAGGTCATGCATGCATGCACGTTTATTTATAAGAAGCTGAACAACTTTACCTAGAAAATATTGTCCTGAGTCACATCTTGGAGGAGTCGACGAGACAAGAGTCAACAACTGTAGCAGGATCAGCGCGAATTCGCTCCTTTTCCGCGATTTCTGTCCCATTTTGATGCGACACCTCACACACATACACACCCTCTGGCTGCGTTTGACTTTCAGAGCCTGCTGAAACTCCCCTGAACTTCCCCGAAAGCGGCTTTCTCACTCGCATTACGGTCAAATATCAAATTACATAGGAAATGGCTGCGCGGAGAAGCATCTGACTGTAAAATAAATGCAAGTGAAGGTGCATGCAGATGAAGACGGCGCTGCAATACTTTTGCTACTTGCTATATGAGTTGCGATTAACATTTAAATGGCACGTAATAGCCACAAGACTGGGGTGAATTTTATGACAGGAAAGGCAAAGTGAGTGACCACCTTTTACTGTTCATCTGCCTCCGGGAGATAATGTTTAATTGGGAAAAAGTTCCTCTGTGCCAGCCTCCAACTCTCCAGCAGCATGACCTTGTTGAGCCAATAGCTGCACGTCAGGCCGCCGGCAGCAGCATTTAAAATAGAAACCAGAGCCGACACCCTGCTGGGAGAACCGCTGACAATTTAGCCTAGTGGAAGACCAGCGCCTCTTCCTAATTGGTGCCTGTTACACCTAACTTAAATGTCCATGTGAAAAAAACTTTGAGCAAGTATGACCCTCATTCCTGCTTACCTTGAATGCTTTTTAGGCAGCAGCCGTACCCAGTTCAGGGGAATGTCAAGTTCAGGAGCCAAAGTGTCATTGCTAGCTAACAGCTAGTTGTTTGGTAGCTAGGCTAATCAACAGCTGTGCGCCCCGTGCTAATGTACGTTTCCCAGTACAGCGACGGGTGTTATTTTTTTATTTTGTATTTTAACTATTTAGGGTGGTAATTTTGGCTGTCTGCTTAAGGTTAGGGTTAGGTTAAGATTATGGTTAAGGTTAGGATTAGGCAGAAGTCTGTTATGGCTAGAGACAGGCTGTAGAAAATGAATGTAAATCAATTAGAAATTCCGTCGCTGTCCTAGGAAACGCAAACTCGTAGACTACCCGTGACTTAATTCGTGTTGCTAGGCAACAAAGTAGTTGATGATGTTGTATGCTAGCAGTAATTCAGAGGTTTATTTCTCTGCGTGGAGTATGATTTCTAATTGAGTTATATTTTTTATTGAGTTAGTTTTGGTAAGTTAAAAAGTACTCAGCAGATGTGAATGATATGATGCCACCGATTGCCCAGTTTTAACGATTTCTGAGCTATTTTTAATTGGCCTACCCGTTCAGTTACAGCATATCTACTGAAGGCCAGCGTGGAGTCTTCAATTGTTGTCTGATATAGTTGTTAGTATACTTATTCAAAAACAAGCAAATAATAAAAACTGTTATGCAGTCAAAGAAACTACATGTAGTGTGTTATTGTCTTATCCAGGTGAGGAGACTGCTGAGGGAGGAAGCTTGGTACTCCACTTTGTCTAAGGTTTTCAAGAGGTAGTAGACCTTGGTAGTTCGGCACAAAATTATCAAGATCAGCGAGACAATCTGATTTATCATGCCTGCCAAGGTGAGTGGATGTGATACTGTCTTATTGCATGTTCAGTGAATACATAGAGTACACGGCTATGAGCTGAGCCTGCTCTGTTTCCTCTCTGCTGAACTGTTTTTTGTTTAAAAGTCTGAATGACCCATCATCCTCCAGCTGTTGGGACCCATAAGGCCAAGATGCCCGTTGGCCTGTTTGATTCATGATTTCCGTGTCAGACACTGAGTAGATGGACAGGTTGAATGCAAAGGTTATGGCTCTGCAGGGTGCAGCACTAATTGGAGAATGTGTGAGAGTTAAGGGTGAATGCCTCTGGGCTCTCACATCTGAACTCAACTGTGCAATCAGCAGCCACTCCGACTCGTGGCCTGTATCGCCCAAATTTTACCGGCATTGCTCTTCTCACCTTGTCACTTGTTCTTTATGTTCATCCATATTGGAAATGATCCCAACACGAGGAACAAGTAGTTTGATCATGTGATCTTTGATGCTGTTGTTGAGGTACCCACTCCAATTATCTATCTAATAACTCTCTCGATAAGGGCAATACCTAGACACCAACAGAACATGAAAAAAAAATCATCTATAGGCTGCAGCTTGTGACTGGAGCCGGCTTTATGTATGTTTGATTGCATGATTATTAGTTATGCAGGCAGGCTTGGGTTCATCACTGTGCAGAGGATCCTGGGAACAAGCTTAGCCCTCTGGCTGGAGCTGCCCCTGTAATGAGTGGAGTGGTGATGCGGCATTAATTTTGGCTTGGAACTATTTAAAAACAAGCTCTGGCTTGTAGAAAAAATGAACTGAATGGTCATGCAACTCAGAATTATATGCTGGAAAATCGTGTATAGCTCTGGTTTCTCCAGTTGCCTCAGAGCACACAAAAATGGCCAAAAAAAAGCCTTTTTTATTTGTGGTAAGAATTGAATCAATGAGAGTATGTTATCACTACTACAGGAAATACTGCTGCATGCACTTTGGTTATTCCCCTTGGCAGAAAATACAGAGTTTTTGTGGGCATCCGCTTTCCCAACAATACTGCACAATTTACAGGTGAGAAATTCTGAGTTTCGAGTTGAAATAAACCCACCATGAGACAAGGATGGTGGGTACAGGAGCTGAAGTCTCTCCTGAGGTAGAAATATCCTTTGGCAAACTCAGGAATATGAATTAGCCCTTTAAGGTGGTCATTTATTATGCTGACAGACGGTGTTTTATGGGTCAGAAATTAGATGGATGTGGAGCCTCCTGGGAGAGATGACTGCTTCTGGGAGACATCCATGGACAAATACTCAGAGAGTCTGATTGTGAACACATGCAGATCTCCCTGCATGGTAGACAAGGACCATTGTAATGTGCTGCGTATTTGTACTGAAAAACTGACAATAAAAAATAATGAATGACATAGATGGATCCTGTTAGTCTGGCTTTTTATGGTGCTGCTTGGTTGTGTGGAAGAGTATGATTCTATGAAAATAAATTGGGTTTTTACCATCATTTAAGAATGAGATATGGCAACAGTTAAGTTTCATTTGCAACTAATTGCAGAAAATGTGCATTGTGTATAGCCAGCCTGTCTCAATGGAGACTAGAACGGCATTTTTCTATGAACTGTTAGAAATGAAAGTGTATGTGCATGTACACCTGACTGTGCCTGGAAATGCAGAGAAACAAAAGTTTATTGTATAAATGGGTTAATTGAAAGAAGCTCATGACAACATTGTGATGGTCATTTGAAGCAATAATGTGGAACACAAGGTCAGCAGCCTCATAAGTGGCAAATGCCTTGACATGAGGGCAGTGATCAAAATAGGAAGTAACTGAAGAGGGCAGTTACATAAACATCATTTGCTCCTAAGAACAGAAAAAGAAAGGATAAGAATGGAAAAAAAAGAAGAAGAAGCAAGCTTTGTAGCAAACAAGCAGCTTTTTCCTTTACCCTTTCTGGGAGAATGTCAGGGTAAGAGATTTAGCTGTGAGTGTCAAGATGAGTATGATTCTTTTTTTTTTTACTGTCTAATCTCAGTTTTATCATTCTTGCTATATTTGTATAACATAGATAATAAAATATTGAGTCCATAATGTGGTTTTTCATCAAACTTAACTTTGAGAAGATGTTCACCTCTTCGTCTACATCTTAAATCCCTTAAATCTTGGACCCCTAAGATGGTTGTAATATAATGGTGTAGCATCTGCAGACTGGGTCAATTCCTTGTGGGCAAACGAGTGCCTCTTTACATCCTCATTAAACTTAACTTGAAATCTGTAACTGAACCTGCATGTCAGAGTCCAGCGCTACTTGTCCACTGGAGACTTGCAAGGTCACAACACAAGCAAATGTATGACATAAATAGTTTCATCAGCCCACCACATGATGTCCATAAGTATTAATACTTAGACTGGGGAGCCACAGTGACTTTAGTTTAATGGGTGGTGCCTCACGGTGTACAGTAAGCCTTCCAGCTTCTCAAGACTCTGAGTAAACTGTAAACTGCACAAGACAAGGTGGCCTGCTTGTGGTTTTAAATCTGGGTCAACTCTCTTTTTAATAGGAATGTATTGTCCTTGCTAATTTTAACAGTGCCTGTACAATAAGTGCTGGAATTTCGTTAGGCATACATTTTCCGTTTGAATAGTTTTAATCACCAGTTCCCCCTTAATAATGTTTTTTTTTATGACTGGGGTTAATAAGAGGATGGGGTGATGTAAGCAAAACCTAGTTTCAATATAACCTTGAGATGCTTTTTGCAGTAACGGCTGCTTGAATTCAGAGGTGTTGGGTCTAGGTGTGAAAAAAAACACTCAAGGAAGCCTTGTTTTACTTCATGCTGCAAGTAATTACAATTGCTCTGCTTCTATGCATCAAATTAAAAATGCAAGAATGAGTTGTTACTGGGTCAGAATAAATTAGAACGACTCATCGGCTGGAATGATCTTTGACCCGTTGCTTTAATTGCTCTTGGCAGTAATGCTGCTGAAACAGAGATTACTCATGTGGCGCAACCATCACTTTCCATAGTGCATATCATCTACAATGTAATTAGGCTCGTGAGGCAGATGGAAGGGAAACAATGTGATGCCGTAACAGGTGTGTAGCTGGTGGTGGATGGGTTTCAACGCACTTTGCAGTTGCCAGTAATGGGCTGTGTTTCTGTGAACCTGTGTTCTTGTTCCAAAGTGACATAATCCGTTTTCTCCAGTGATCTCTAATAATTTCAGATATTGAAATTTGATCATTTTGTCCACATGAATTTCCTCTCAGCACCTTAAGGGAACAGTTTGTCCAAAGTACAAAAAACAGAAATTTCCCCATTAGTGCAGCCTATCAGTCCAAATAGTTTCTGTGCAATTTGGTGATGTTTCCAGTCTGCTGCAATCTTCCCTGCCTCCCAATACAGTGGGGATTAGATGGATTTTCATTTTTGGGGCTCAAACAATTAAAAGTTTACAAGTGAAAAATGACAAAAATGAACGAAAAAAAATGGGACAGATATCCAGCATAGTCCATAGGGAACTAGTTCCTGCCAAAGAATACTGGTAAATAGTAACCATCCGCCAAATATTCATACTCCTGTGGGGTGGATAAATTGCAGGGAAAATATCTATTTTTGTTTGCTTGTGTGTGTGTATGTGTATGTGTGCGCGCAAGTTTAGGTCCAACTGTTTCTTTAAATATGTTTCGCATTGTAGGTGGCAAAATGTCATCATGCACAGGTAAAACAATGAGACAGTGCTCCTCATGTTTGCATCATTTGATTGGGAGACCTGCTACTAACTGCCAATTAGTGTCCACGAGTTTTACCATGCCCTCTTGCTGTTGGTTTGAATTTAGTCTGTACGTTTAAAAATAACTTCCAAATTTAATCACGACTTGAAATACGCCGCTATCTAATAATGTTATCTAGATTTAGTGCCATTAATGTAAAGCTGGAAAGATGAATATGTTTAATGCTTTTATAATTGACAGCTTTTATTGCACATATTCCACTAACAGCTAATCACACTGCCAAAGAACAGCAAGTGGCTCACAGGAAGAAAAATACATGTGCATAAAGTACATCTAAAGAAACAAGTTTTAATAAAAGCAGCTACCTTGGTTATAGTATTGAACAGCCAAAAAAGTCGTAGTATAATCTGGCACAAACACAAAACAGTGTGTTTAAAAGCACTTTGAAAACATTCGTATGCTACATCACATTGCTTCCATTTGAAGAAAAGTATCTAAACAAATAAATTGTTCCTGTACAGTGCAAAATATAGAACATCATGTAAATATCCATACAAACATTTTCTTCAGTCAACTGGCAAAATAAAGTACGGTCGTACAAATGCATATCAGTCAAAAGTGGGCTATCTCTAGTACATTCAGTAACAACTCAAACTTTTAATAACATGGTATAAATGTTATTTGCCTTTGGCTCCTGTAACTAGTAGCTCTGAGAGAAATTAGACAAAGTGCATCAATATTCAGTGATTGACATGACATTGTGAACACCTGCAAAGTTTTCTAACACGGTCAATACAGAACATGGCGATCACGTGCAGCTCTCGGAGTTTCCACACCTAGGCTGCTTCCGTTCACTGAAAGTACATTTTTCCAGATGTGATGGCAGTGCACCGGTATGTAATGACTGACAGCCAGCAGGACCAGTGTACTGTAACGTTCACATCTTCGCTCCGCCGCCTATCGACCGCGAGCCTCCCGGTCCGTTCCTGTGTTCTGCAGAGGCGGAAAGGTCACTACATGTGGTTTTGCCAATATCATTATAAAGTGGTTCATATGGTACAAAAGGCCACTTTATACATGTCTCCTACTTCCAAGTGAAGGGGGTGGGCATACAGTGGGGTCTCCAGTGGTGCGGTCCTTCAGTTTATGATTCATCTGAGCCCATGACTTATTCAATGAAATTGATTCATTTGATCTAGGCTGTCTATGTGTGTGTGCATGAGTTAACGTCACCAGTGAATCACGATCTGGCTCCCTTGTTTACCAATATTGTCAGGAGCCAACATCTCAGCATTGTCCCCAACACTCCCCTATCTGTGCAGCCCTCCCTCACTTCATCTCGCCCCTCTTCTTCCTCCTCTTTCCACATCCATCCTCCCCCTCATTACTGTCTTTTCATTCTTTCCACGCACTGTCTTTTCTGCTCTCGCTTTCTCACTGCAATCTGTCCCCCTATCTGCTCTCTTTTTCCTCCTAACAATATCCTGTCCTCTCCATCTCTCCGGCATCCAGCTCATTCTTTCTTCCTCCTCCCACCCTCTCTACCAAGAGGCAACCTTTATTTTTGGCCCGTAGTGTATCTGTCATGTCCACACATTTGCCATTAACTGATCCTCTGGAGACAGTAGTCGTTCTCTGTGTCTAAAGAGCTGTTGTGGCCAGACGAGGGGTACAGGTCACGACGAAGCACCCTGTTGACGACAGTAACCAGGACCTTCTTGTACTGCTGACGTAGGAGGGAGTAGGCGAAGGGGTCGGATGCGGCCTTGCTGTATGTCAGGCACTTACTGATGATTCCCCAGTGGCGGTTGATGCCCACAAAGGGAAGTAACTCCGCCAGCCTGAAGGAGTGGGAGAGGGGTGGCAGCAAAAACAAGACTAAATAAAACCCCATTTTATGCAATTCAGACCAGTTCCCTTGAGTTTTCCAAACAACACTGTGTGAGGCTTTCTTTCTTGCTTTCTTGCTGTAAAACCTTTTAGTGCCTCTTCAACACTAACCTGAACTGCTGAGCTATAATGAAACAAGAGAAAATGTAGCGCAAACATAATGAACAGGAAGTTCCACACAGTGATTTCTAGAAGAGGAATGAAAAGGCAATTACAATTTTACTGTCAGTAAATGATATGCCCGAATGCTAATTAATACTACAACAGATAGTATTTGGGCAGAAATCTTCATAATTAGATGTTTTGGGCTCCAACAGGTCAGTTAGGCTACTTTCAGTGGGTGAGCTGGTCGGGGGGTTATTCCAATTACTATACATACATGCACCAGAGTTGTCAAACTGATGGATGATCACCAGTACTACAGGTGCCTGATAGGTTATGCATGCCCAGAGGCACTTCCTCTTTTTCTCTGTAAGGAAACGTTTGTTGCATGTATCAAGTTTGGCCCTATACATGATCATTTCGGTGGAACCAGTGTGCCAGCCAGCCGCTCATAGAGCAGTGATGGTGACTGTGCAATCAGTCTTCTAATGGCTCATTTAAGAGATGAAAGTCATAATTTTCAGGTTGTTTAGGCTATTTAAGATGCGGATGAAGATAAAAGGCACTAAGGACATACATACCGTTATTTGATAATGCATTTCAATTGGTCTTGCGTTGTCTGATATGATAGAATTTAATGACTGTGTCTTTTGGATTTCAGGACAAAAAACTAATTTTGTCTTTTTGATTTAATGTTACCTGGATCCTACGATGAAGTTAAAACTACTGCATTTCTGTAGGTTTTAATCCAGTTTTTTCGCAAGGCATTATTGTGAGCAGTGACATTCGTTTGTGTGAGTTTCATAAGACTTTGCAGAAACAAAAATAATTATTCTCTCAGTAGGCTATCAGCTTGACTTACCTTGTGATAACATATGGAGCAAAGCAGATGATGAATGAGCCGATGAAGATGCTGATCTTTTTTGTGGCTCTCTGCTTTCTCCTCTTTTGTTCAGCCAAACATCTTTGTTTCACGCTGAAAACAGCAAAGGACTTTTAGCCTTTTTTCCCAAATACTAACAGTATTAGAAATGGCTGACTGTTGTGCTTCTAACTGGATATAAATTGGAAAGGCTACAAGAAAATGTGCTAATAAATGAGGAATGCATATTGTACATTATGTAAAATACCTTGGGTGAATATCGACCAACAGGAAAAGAGTCTGCATGGTTATTATGTCAATCCTCTTGCAATGAAACCTTGCGACTTTTAACACCTTCAAGTATGTGAAACACAAAATAAGCAGGGACAGCATGAAACTAGTGGCATGGAAAACGACGGTGAAAACTGTAAACTTAATCCTGTCGCCTTCCTCGCTCAATTGCAAGGTGCAAGACGCGTAAACGTGGCTGTAGTCGACCCAGGAGAAGAGCAGCGCTGTCAGGGAGAAGGACAGGGAGTGCAGCCAGGAGTAGCACACCATGATCACCGCGTCCTTGTAGCGCATTTTAGTGGAGTAACTGAGGGGAAAGACCACCGCTATCCACCGGTCTATGCTGAGAGCTGCCATGCTCAGCATGGTGTTTGCAGTCAGAAAGGTCTCCAGAAAGCTCACTGTATGGCAAAGGCAATCCCCAAAAGGCTGCCGGTTTGTGATAATCCCCACCAAGGTCGTTGGCATGTTCAAAACAGTGATAAGTATGTTGCAGAAGGACAAGTTCATGGTGAACACACCAGGCACCTGTCGGCGTATCTCGGTGCTGTGGACGAAGCATAGCAGCACCAACAAGTTTGACAGCAGCGAGACGACCGCGACCACGACGATGAACAACGCGAAAATAATTTCAGCAAAGTCCATGTCTCACTTCAGAAAGTCCACTCTCGAGTTAGCTGTGCCTGTTGTGGATAAAACGCACTTAAAATCCACCATGGTTACCAGTCGTGCATTACTCCAGCACCTCCCCGGCTCAATTAATCCTCCCGTCCAGGTCCCGCCGTCCTCCACAAGTTCCCAGAGCGCTGTCCAGAGTGCTGAAGCGGAGAGAGCCCGCCACCATTTCTCTCCTCAAGCCTGCGAATTAATTTCTCTCAACATCCGACAAGTGCAACCGCACACTGCCCTGCGAAGTGAAATTGGGCGTGTGTGGCATCTCTTTCTGCGGATGTGGACATTTAAACAGCTTGAAGGCGGCCCACTTTTGAAGCAAACACAGATGGGGTAGGGGACTGAAGAGGACCACGTTACAAAGCCGCATGCCTATTAAAATGAATGATCATCTTTACATATCACGTGAAGAGGCAGAAGTCACTGCCAGTGACAGGAAAACAACTGCTCACATCCATAAAACAGCGCAAGGCGCATTTTGAGAAAGTCCCCTTTCTTACATTTTTATTTGCCGACTCAGCTCGTTTAATTTAACTGCGCAAACTTATAAAATACACACCCGTCACCTGACATAAGTTATAACACATGCGAGTGTCATGGTTCGCCTGTATCGATCACGCCTTGCTGAATTTGATGTGGAGCTGGAGGCAAAAGAAACGCAGTAGAAATCCAGGGATGTGCTGCTGGATAATTGGAGACGCGCCTCCCGTGACCAAATGGCACCAGGTGCACCCGCAAGAGAGGCACATGGGCAAATGGATCTTTTTCCAGAAATGAATTATTTACAGCCCCATGCCTACTGTAGACACGCATTCGTGTGTGGCATGCCTGTGATAATTTGTGTCATCTATGCGAAAGATGTATAGGCGAGCGATATTTTAGGGTGGAGCAAGAGGCGGAGGCAGAGATGTACAGTATGGACTGTGGCCTGAAATTACTGTTGGATCTTGACTGAGGAATAGCAGTAGGCTATACAGTCATGTTATGTGTATTCCAAGTGAAATTCTCTGCCATATGTTTGCAGTTAAGTGGAGTTGATTTGATATCTATTTGAGAAAGCAGATCCATTTACAAGTTAAAGGTCTGCATGTTGATTAATGTCTTGTGACCACATGCCTGCAGCTTGCATGAATTCACACCCTACAACAGGGAATTTGCAGGATACACTGTCTTTTAATTTACGAAACAATATACTAAGCATTATTGTAGTATCTGTTCCAAATGAGACACGCACTGCTCAACACACTGGAGCTCCCAACAGCAGTCTATTTCGGAAATGTTAGTGCTGGTTGTTGAGTCATGCCCAAATCTGAAATAAGCTGGTGTAGACAGTGACTCACAGGGGTCAGACACAGCCTGCAGGGGGTTGAGTATAATTTTTTCTCCTTTTTTTGCACTTGCTTCATACTCCCACCTTTATGATCCTTGTTTTGGTGTCTATTCACTCCAGTAAAATCAAATAATTTTTCTATTCACCGCACACAGGACCTCCCTTGCCTCCTCATAGCCAGCATTAACCCCAGCTGAATATTAAAGATGACTGGTTGAATCATATAGTCAAATCTAGGTTAGGGTAACCCCAAGGCTAAATTATCATGCAGCGATTGCCCCAAACACTGCATTACCATCAGCAAATAAGTAAAGTTAATTAACCTTTCATATTTCAACCAGTGGTAGTTTACAGCAATGTGTGTGTTTGTCTTGTGCATGCCAATAATGTGTGCCCCTGTGTTTGTGTGTGTGTTGTGCATGTGCATGAGTGTGTGTGTGTGTGTGTGTGTTGAGTCAGAGAGTCAGAGAGACAAAGCACCAGTGGGTGATGTCAGCCCCCTACAAACAACTGATCAAATGCCTGGGAGAAAGCTACAGCTGGGCTCCTGGGGGAAAAGTGCAGAGCTATTTATAGGCCCAATGGGGTGTCACCTCCAATAAAACTCTCAGTGCCGGTGTATTACCTAACCAAGGTACCAGAGTAAAGCGCAGAGCATGATATTGGGGCCAGAGATGTGATTGCTTTGATAGGGTTATTGTATATTTTGTGAGTAGTCAGCCATTACACTTGTAGCTACTCTCTGAAGCGGCTCGAGGACCCGTTGGGTGATCAAATTCATTCAAAAACGGTGAGGCAGACGCTGATTATTACCAGGGACCTCAGCCATTTGACTCTGACAGCTCTTTGTCTCACTGCTGGCAAGCACTGACACATTCAAGGCCTTCCTGAGAAAAAGCTATTGCTGGTTTATGTAATCACGACAACAGCTAGACATAAGTATGATGCTAATGCCCTGCTCTTGGAGAAAACGGTGCTCAAGATAAATTTTTAGTGGCACCAAACTGCAATTGATTTTTGAGTCATAGCTTCACAGAGGAAAGGTGAGAAAGTAGGTAGCAGACAATTTAAGACATAAAATGTGCACTACCTGTTGGCACAATGGGGGATTTATGCCCTGAATACAGCTCTAAGATGCGTCATGACTCCTCAGGTATTCCTACATATTTACACACATTACAGCAGGCATTAGTCAGGAGCTGGTCATCTTATTTATTCAGTTAACTGTCTCTGAAACACTAAGGATTGCAAAACTGGTATACGGTAAGAGTTGCATACAAAACAGGCATTTTCAAACCTAGATAAAACCAAATGGAGCTTTCTGTGCATTAAAAAGAGCACAAACTGAAACCAGGGCTAACAAGGAGCAAAGTGGATCTTTGGGGACCCTGAAGACCCTGATGCCAGATACAAAGCAATGCAAAGGGACCTCTCTGAAAGCTGTCAATTTCTCTATCTCACCAAGGGGTAGATGCTAATGATTTTGCGTAACAGCTTTTGACCTTCATACAAAGCAACCCTCTGATCACCCTGGGACCTCAACTGAAGAGAGTGCTTTCAGATGACTAGGCCAAGTGTGATCTCAGCAGAGCTGTGACATTCCCCTGCGACCCCCCCAGGTACCTGGAATGTCACTTGGAGTGTGTACCTGCGCAGTGCCTTTTAAATCCATGGCCTTTGTAGAGTTTCCAGGAACCATACAAGCCACGGGGCATATATCAGAATACAGTATATTCAAATTCACAAATGTGGGCCAAAAAAAAAGAATCACAGTATTAGCTAAATTCTATCCTGTTTTAGTAATCACAAATGGAATGGGTTACTCATTACAGTCTTACAAACTGGCCACAGAAATCATATTATTTGTGCTTTGTAATGACAGCGTCTTTAAATTATTTGCATTCTAACAATAATTCTAACATAATTCACAATTTTATGACCCTGCCTTGTTTCTGTATGTTTTGTTGATTTGCTTTGGATTTTATATTTTATGTTACTGTGCTTTGATAAGAGATATAATGATATATCAATTATTATTATAAGAACACTGCTATTATTACTGTGTACTGTTGCTGAGTATGCAGATATGAATTGCCTCACCAGTCAGCCTTATAAAATTACATAACTATATCTCTTGACCTTATAAAGATATGGGTCAAGGAATTTACTGCTGTTGTTGTTGTTTTTATTTTTATTTATTTATTTATTAAGAGGTTTCATTTATGGTGAAATTGCATTTTCAGAGGCATGCGAAGAACATTAAATGGTGTGATATCATGTTTCACTGATTACATTTATTGACCTAATTTAACTCGCACCAGCTAATGTGTGTGAATGTTGTTTGTAAATGGTGCTCATATTGACCACAGGTCAGCTCGTATTGAGCCAGTATGGAGAGAGATACAAATAGGGTTAGATACAAGGTCAAAAGTCATTAACCTTTAAAGCCTGCCCATGCTCAGACTCAAATGATCCATCATGTATTTAAATCAATATTTGATCTTCAGCTAAGAGATATTTTTAAAAATCAGCCTCCACTGGTTCCATCTGTCGTACAAACCAGCCTATTTGAGGGCATGTACTGTATGCATCAGAACGCTGTGACATCTCAAAACAGATATTTCCTGCGTACTATATGTACTATAGCTGTGACTCCACTGCTTTCTTATATATTTTTAATATTTGTTACTCCCACACATACGGAAAGTTGAACCGCCACTGGCAGGTAATGAGGATAAAAGGACCGGACGGTGTTGTGAATGACAGCTCAGGATTGTGTTTACAGGGTTAGTAGTGCTGTGACAGATGGGCCTCCTCCACACCTCGCAGAGCCATGTGAGTGACAACATACCTGAAACTCCACTCAGAAACAACGCTGAAGCACACATTCAAACACCTGGCATGCACACCTGCACTCTGAATGGTTTGAACAATTACCAGTTTAATAGTAAAAAAGGCGTTTGTATTTTTAAGTGTTATGTCCAAAACTAGTAAAGACTACCAAATAAACATTTAAATGTATTAATTTCAAGGTGCACTATGCAAAATTACCCAAGATGGATTGAAGTGAGGACCCTTAAGACTCAGCTAACGTGCGTGCTTGTTATCCATGTTTTGATCAGCTGAGTCTCGAGGGTCCACCCTCAGCAATTTTGCACGGTGCACCTTTAATTTATGAGTAGAAGTCCCATTTTGAGTCATCTTTTCACCTGCTGCTCCTAACAGAGAGATAAGAGCTTTGCTTTATTGATGCTGAAACTATCACTCAGTGCTCAGGTAAACAGTGCTTATAAGTAAGCCACACAAAAACCTCATTTCAACAGACTTCACTTTTTTTGTCTGGGTCTCACTGTGTAGCACCAGACATCTGCCATGATATCTTATTGGAAATTGAGGCTCAGCGCTGCTGGACGGCAAACAAAGAAGCATGAAATAGCTTTCATGGGTACTCTGCAGCTGCTACAGGTAAAGCAGGAAGACGTGTTGTGATGAGTCATGTTTCTATAGCAACACCCCAGTCTGAGAAGTTATCGCACCATCTCTGGCACCACATGTGCTCGATGTGGACGTAAATATCATTTACACAAGGTTGTTATTGCCATCTGAGCAGATTGTGAAGTCTTAGTTATCCACAGTTGTTTTTTTTCTTTAATTACCACGTCAAAGGCTTGCCATCATGATGTGGAGGAGATTAAGTAAAATGGTGAATGTTTTTCTATTTTATGGTATCCAAGCAACTGGAGAACAGTTTTGACAGTATTCAGAGGCTTAAACACATGTATGGCTGAGCCGTGACGCAAGTGATTAGGTCTTTCTGAAAATTTTCCTTGTCCTACTCGACTGACAATCAGATTCCTCTCCTCTCCCATAACTGAATGGTCTACCCCACCTCAGATAGTCCCTGCTTTATCGAACCGGAGCCAGCTGAATGGTTTGGTCCACTGCAGGCGTCCACAGCTCTGTCAAACCTTTCCTTTGTTCACAATGAGCCCTCTTTTATCTGGAGACCTAAAGGAGCAGACAGAGAGATAGCAGGGGTGAGGAGGAAGCATCAATAGATTGCTTTGACCCAATAAGGACAGGCCACATAAGCTCACATTTGAAAAGCCTCCTTTATTGTTTTATTAATGATTCATCTCGCCCTGCCTGTTTATTGATTTCTTCAGCAATCCCTTCATAAACTATATTCAAAGATTTTATTCCTGAAGAATCGAAGTGCATAGCAGAGGCCTCCTACAGTAGATGAGACTTCCAAAAAAACAGATGCAAGGGAAAAAATAGTTCCAGTATCAGTCGTTTCGCCTGATATCACATTGCTGAGTATTTGTGCTGGATTTGAAGAGCATTCCTTTGATTTGGACCACAGCAGTCACAAAAACATTGTTTTTCCAGAGGGTTCATGACCACAGAGCCGGAGCCCTTTAGGGTAGCCTACAGCAGATAAATGACTGAGGAAAACTGGCAGCAGCTCCTCTCGCAGTGGGCTGCGGTGAGAGCAGCACAATACCAGACTGTAACGTGAGACTGAGGGAAACAGATTGACAGAGAGCCACTAAGCACAGTAAGCAGACACACAGCATTCATTATCATTAGGCGACAGGAGCGCTTTGAAGCCAGCCGAGGCTTCAACGGGCAGGCAGATCAGGCCGACGGGCACGTGATGGAGCACTAATAGCTTCTGCAGCAAACTATGAAAAGAAGCTCGTAAAACGCACTGGCACACTGATGAAGAAAACAAGCTTTTTACAGGCAGGGTGTAAAGAACAGCTCAGCTCTTTGGAGACAATGTGTAGCGATCACAAGAGCACTGTGAGGTGTATGTGCTGCTGTGCAGGCAAAGTGCGGCTTTCAGGGGTGCTAAAACATATTACTCTAACAAAATGATTGTATTTGCCTTAGCCTCTTCAGCCCTGCCAGTCCCATCAGTGCGTTCATCACCGCTGCATGGCCGAGCTTCATTCAAACCCGCAGAACTTTTATTTTAAACTGTAGCGGAGATCCCAGGGTTTCCAAGGATACCAAATATGTCCTGTTGAATTACAGGAAAATATAAAATGATGCAAATCTAGATATGTTCTATCTGATGTAATGATGCAGCCATAAAACAATGGCATCTTGATTGTGAATATTTTACTCAATATGTGTGTCATGTAGCTTCAATGAAGCTTCGCAACCAGCAGATACAGAATATACATTTGACATGTTCATGCAGTATAGGAAAACAGAAATATATGATTTTTTTTTTCCAAATTTGAAGCTATTTTATAGGACTTTTAAGGGAAAATCAGGGTTTAAGTGAAGTTATAAGGTGAAGTTGCAGTAACAGTACTTGTCTACAAATTACTCACAAAAGCACAACACATAATCATAGGCTACATCAAATGAATCAAACATAAAATCCCATCATTTTAACGCTGATTTTGCCTTATATTTCTACTTTACTATCTTCAAAGTTCGATTTTTTTTCCATTATGTACAACAGTTTTGTGACATTCATAATACATGTTATGTATCTGTGGGTTGCAACACTTCACTGAAGCGACATCTTACCGAGTGAAATATTCAAAGCCAAGATGCCATTGTTTTATGGCTGCAGAATTACATCAAATAGAAAATATCTAGATGTTTTGTGCATCATTTTATGCACATTTCCCTGTAATGCAGCAGCACATATTTGGGATCTTTAGAAACCTTGGGCTCTCCATGAGAATTTAAAATGACGTTCTGGGAGTTTGCGCAAAGCTCAACCATGTAGTGGATGAGACCAACAGAGAGACATGTAGATATCCCAGAACTGTCCCTACATAAAATTTCTTATTTCAACAATATTCACATCAATTTCAGTAGGTAAAGTCTAGAACGGCTCACTGTACTGCAGATTTCATTCCACTCACAACCCCTGTATCTAAGAATAAAACTCTAAAAATTCTTGAAAAAAAAAAAGAACAGTTATGTAAAATTAAAAATCCAGGCTTTTAAAAGCAGAGTCAATGAAGCAACTCGGCTGAGAAACACCAAGCTGTACCGAACTGTACTCAAGTACAGTTTATCCATCACTCGATCCAATAATAAAGCCATCACTGTCATCTGTAACAAAATCACACAGTGTAATGACCCTCTGCAATTACACTGTACCATTATACCATTACAGAGTGCTGTGCATAAACGTTATTCATCACTGCTGTTGGAGGAAAAACCATAAATATCCAAATAGTCAACTCTCTAGGAAATAAGGACAATTTACGTGATTTTGAAATTATAGAACTGGTTTGCAAAGTTTTATCCTTCTAAGGGCCATGAACATTTCTCCATATATACAGGACCATGTAAATCAGTGTCAGTTCAAGTAGCAATGAATTTTAGTTTAAGATGTTTTCATGCCAGGTGTTCTGTTGGCATTTATCACGGTTTTGTGAATTCTTGAGCTTCAGTTCAGCCCACGGCCTCTCTCCATGTTTTCACCCATTTGCCTGCCTTTCTTTACTGTAACCCATTACATAAAGGATCAAAAATATTGTTTAAGAATATGTTTTTCTGAGCAGCAAGCGTGATAATTGTCCAACAACAGGCTGTTTCATCACTTTTCATCAAGTCTGAGGCGAGGGAGATTTATTGCACGTTGTGGTTTGAACAGTTTTTGGAAATGATCAGAGGCATGAGGTTGCATTTGGCAATTTTACAATTTCTCCACTGCCTCGTGAATATGTTATGAGAGCTATAATTTCACCAGTTGTCTCACTGTGCCCCAGACCCTTTCCTTTGTAAATACGCGAGCATTGACTCACCATCCTCTCTCCCTCTCTCCCTTCCTCTCTCTCTCTCTCTCTCTCCTGCACACACACCAAGTGCTGAATCCCCAGGTGTATCCCTTTTGTCTCGCCTGTGCATTTCACACCGCAGCTCCTCTTTTTCATCCTCATCAAACCTTTACTGTGACATGCCAGCCCCGAGGAAAAAAAATATTCCCCAGAACACTTTATATCCAACACGCCTCACAAAACACACATTTCAACCATCCTTCAAGACATCCGCCAAGGTTTCCCAGGCTCTGACGCTTGTGTGAAGTAGCGGGGCCACCACCAATAGTTACATAATGGAAGAGGTGCATGAGTCACAAACACCCAGCGCCGGATGGAGAAAGTAGTCTGTGCACACCTCGGTGCTCAGTCTGGGTCAAGACAGCCACCTTTTGCTTTCTGACTGAGCTGAGCCACACAGACATGGGATATTTATAAGGCCTCGGAGGCGAGTGGTAGCTCAGGTCATCTGGAGTAGGTGAGTTGTTACAACAGGCTGGGCGCTGGCAGCATGAAGATTAGACGAGTCGCTGGTTTCCGTTGCAGTGAACAAGCACGTTCCCCCTGTTTTTAGAAAACATTGTCAAAGCGCCCGTTAGCAGAGTGCATGGGCTCCTGCTGCAGCTCTTTGCCAAGTTGCCAAAAGTACAAGGTGGTAGTTGTACTAGGCAGCCCCCGTGTGTGTGTGTGTGTGTGTGTCCCTCTGTTACTCTACAACGTCTCCACAAATAAGAATGCTTTTCAGTAGCCATCCTACATGATTGTATAATGTCCTTCTAAAGCCGGTGGGAGTTCATTAATAAAATATAACCATGGTTGGTGTGTATGATAAATTTAGTAGTCCATTTTTCAAACTTTGTATGTACTTTCTTGTCTCGGGGATGTAGGATGGGGGTCTGAGGACACAGCAATTCTAGTTTTAGACTCGGCAGCAGAAAGAGCAAGAAGACGCCCCAAGAACAGCTAAGACTTGAAAGCAGACACGTTGGCCAGTCTCTTGCTCTTCCTGAAATGAGAAAAAAAGCTGCTTGAGGTTGTGCAAGAAGGGAAGACATCATAGGTGGCCTGTGTGACTAATGGGGGGGACTAATGAATAATGGTGTATTTTAAGGCTTTCATTTCAAGTGTGTGAGGTCCGCTACGGCGACAGCAGTCAAGATGTAAATCGTGTTTTTCCCTGCATGTGATCCAGTGAACTGCTGGGGTCGTTCAGGATATTTGTTGTAACATGGCAGCGGTGCTCTCTCAGTCAAGACAACCATCTGTTTGCACTTCAAACACAGAGATAACAAATGGAGAACCTCCACTTGGACCTTCTCATGGGGTGTTCATCATTTATTCAGAGGCATTTCACACAAATCAGTGTGATTAAGTCATTTGGCGGACGTGCGCAGCCAACGTATCAATGGGTTGGCGACGCACCAGCTCCAAATTTTACAGGCTGTCATGACAGGATTGATTCCGCCACACCGGCGGATGTCATTATTTTTTCAGCATGGTCCATGCATTATTAACAAGTGTTATGTAACCCCAATCAGAGAAGTAAAGTCGGGCTTCGAGAAACCTCCACACCAGCAAGCAATTTCTCGTTAATCTTTAATTAAGCATAAGGTGCAGCGTTGATTCATCCTTTCTCGGCGGGTGCTATTTTCAGCCGGCGTCGCCCACTCTTACTCTCTCTGGGGAGGTAGAGCGAGTCTTTAAAAGCAAAGAAGAGGCTACCAAACATCCCTGGTAAAATGCGATTACACTGAGTAGAGCCATTTCAAAGCAGATGTCTGTTTTGATTGTGGACATTCAGGCTCTGCTGAACTGATGAAATTGTGGACTGTATGTGGCTTTTGTGCCTTCTATTATGTCGGTGAGCTGCAGAAGCTTTGCAGAACGAGTCAGGTGGATATTCAATCAGACCTTTATGCTCAAAACAACACAGGAAGTAATTTGACTCCCTGATGAATTTTGTCACATGGTGTGTTTTGGCATTGGGCTTTATTTTGGTGTTGCGGTTGCCAGCTACCATAAATTGTGCACAAAACCACACTGTATCTCAGCTTGTTTAATAGCATCATTACATTTTAATATTTTTCTCACAGTGACACGATGATGACACACACTATAATCCTCTCACAGACTTGGGCACTAAATATTTTAGGCCACTTCTTCAAAGCCATTTGGCCAGAAGTCAAGGTGCCTTGCTTAATAAGAACCCAGAGTACATCTGCTCAACAGGATGTGGACTTCTTGGACATAACTCTCCCTACCTGGAAATTAATGGCTCATAGTGTTGACAGTCTGCCTGGTTCACACTGTGTCCTGCACTGGGAAAGTGATCTGAACATTTTTTAAAATTTAACTCCTTTTTTTCCTCATTCGGAAAAGCACCAGTGCCATAAACTGACCTTTAAAGCTTGCACTGTCTGGCAGAAGTTTTGTATTTCCATACAGGGCGAATAAATACAGCACAAAGCCCTCAGGTATATAAAATCTATATCAAATGTGTGCTCCAGTGGCCAGCTTCCATTAAACAAACAGCACAGCGGTGGCCCTGTCACTGTTTTGACGCTGATGTTTGCCCTCCCCTGCAGGGCCACATGTTTCTGTTTAACTTTTCCATATTGGCTGCCAGTGGTGCCTACGTCCAAGCAAACACACACACACACACACACACACACATACACAGTTGTCCCTTTAGCTAACATGCCACATAGGCAGTATTTGGAGAAGCCTTGCCTGATGAAAGGTAAATACAGATTCTGTTTTTCTCGTTCACACACAGCTCATACAGAGGATTCCGTGCATCCCGCTTGCAACACGGTGATTTACACGCTTCCCATGTCTGCGATCGCACAAAA
>OMLB01053467.1:4798-16208 GCA_900302555.1 Myripristis jacobus
GCCAATTAGATTGATTGCGCTCACCTGCTGAGGTGCACCTTGGAGCAACAGCAACATGCGCGCCCACTGTCACACACACAGAGAAATGCGCGCACCCGCCTCACACAACACGGAACAGCGCGGCCGCTGCCACAGGCCGACCGCCGCAACACTCATTAAGTATGCAAATAAGTATGCAAATAGTCCCACCCATCCCCCTGCCTGCTGGCACACCAGCTTGTAACTTGTATTGTAATTGATAATCTATCCTTGTGAAGAATTTTTTTCCTCTCAGTGAATCTCTAATTTACCTTAACCTTGGACATGTGAAACAGCCATTTTGAGTTAGTCCTTTGTAATATCAAGAAATTTGATGATATGCAAAGCAACACCGCATTGGCTGTGTGTCTAGCTCCAGCTAATCTAACTAATTTGTCTTGGGTTACATCTGAATCTCAGATTTTAGGGGAGTGCACAGTGTGAAAGCACTTCTCTCAAACTTTGTACAGATACAACTCAGTAGCATCACAGTCTGACATTTTAGGGGATATAAACATAAGAACAACACATTTTTGAGTAGAAGGGGGTCTTCAAAGGTCCAGAAAGAGGTTAGGAAATGCATGTAGACAGTGGAAGGTTTGCATAAGTATCATAATACAAACATCTGTGTGTGCGCGTGCATGTGTGTGTAATCTGTACTCAGTTTGTCACTCAGAGGACTCATGACTTTGAGTCAAACCTCACACTGTGGTGTATTTTAGTTGTATTTCAGTCATTTTTAAGTAGATTCTGAAGTAGATTCTTTTAAGTATAATTAAACCCAGCCAACTCTTGTCTGAACAGAGGGCTGATTTACCCATCAAATGTGAGCGGGCCTGTTACATCAGCATCTATTGAATTCTAAATCACCACCCATCTCTCAGCCAAAGGAGGCACTTTTGTACCCCTAAAATGATTGGATACATAAAATCAATACTGTAAGCAATAACAGTGAATGTCCATTCATGCTGAAAAGGTGAAGCAAGTTAAAGTAAAATGGGAAGTGCCTTGTAAATCAATACAACCATTTATATATCCCAGTGGTTTCCTCGGGCTGTTTTTCTCGGTGAGGTGGAGAAGCCAGTGAAACAACATTTAGACCATCTGATGCTAAAACTCTCCATTCACTCCAGTGCTGATGAAATGAACAACTCTTGGCAAGGTTGGCTGCCTCATTTGCTTCAGTGGTACAAACCTGTGAAATGTTACATTTCAGTCATCAAAGTCCATCAGTCTACACTGAAAATAACAAGGATTCTTTATAAAGCACTCATCCTGGTAAATATTTTCTGTCCTTGTGCATGTTTTCTGGCTGGATGATCTTTATGGTAATTGTAATCCGAGGTGCTATGGTCATTGCTCCCCACACAGAGGCGGGATGAAGGGGAACCACTTGGCCCCATTCACTACTATGTGACTGGAAGGACTTCCTGACAGGAAGAGAAGAAAACAATGGCACAGACATGACCAAGAATAAGCAGACAAGACTGCTCCATAACTGCATTTGTAGGAGACGAAAAATTTGCTCTATCAACAGGGCCCTTATTTTTTTGTGCTGGCTGCTGCCTATTTAACTGTATACAAAAGAGCTTGAATATCTAGTAGAGTGGACATTGCTCTGTCTGTCTTAGTAATTTAGCTGGTACAGAGTAGAATGGCAATTATAGCCTACCTACAATGGTAACAAGTCAGCAGGGCTGTAAAGTGCGTAACACTTACTTGGGAACTGTGCAAATATGTTGTACTGTGGCTGTGGCCTGTAAGCAGAGAATTAAAGCCTTTGTACACTCTAGTCCGTATTTTTTTGTATGCATTTTTTTAATGTCATCCAGTAAAAATTGTTACTCAAAAAAACCTTGCACACTGAGTCAGATGTGTTTTTATATTCTATTCTCTACCAAAATTTGCAATACAAGACAAAAAGAAAACATTGATTCCATCCAATCCTGAGAAGACATCAAAAGCAGCGATCCAAATTTTGACACTAGGGGCCCTATCTTGCACCACCCGCTACCAGTTGCCACTACCTGCTACCCGTGAATTGCGCATTTAGCAGCTTCCACTATCCCTAAACAGTATCTTGCGCCCATGCTACCCGCTATACATTATGCCGACTCCGTTATTTTTGCGCCTGGAGGTGTGCCCGTGGGCATGTTTTATGCGCTTTCCCTACAATTGCTATCTTGACCACACACGTTACGGAAAGCGGATAGCGGGTCCTCAGGATCACCTGCTATCCCGTTTGGCCATTTACAAGAGCGCGCCCAGGTGGCTTCAATGCGCATCCACTTGGACACGTGGACATGCACATGCAGCTCCACCTCCCCAAATGAACTCGCTTATAAAAAGCCACCTTGCTTTAGCCTCAGTTGAACCCCTGAGAAAAGAGAAGAGATAGTGCTAAATCGCGACCTTCTTCTCTCCATCGCAGGTTTCGGTTTGCGGATTTAGGACTGCGCATCCTGCTCTTAAAGGCAATGGCACCTGGCACACTGATTGGTTTAACTGCCATAACGCCCAAACCACGCCTATGCATAATGTAACGGGTAGCGCAAATGTTTTAGGGATAATGGCAGGTGCGCAAGATAGCAACTTTTGCAGGGGAACGCCTCTTACGCAATGCTAAATCCCCAAATAACGGGTTTAGGGACTCTGGCACAAGATAGGGCCCTAGGAGTTTAGCTTTGTTTTCATTTGTTTGTGTAAGAAGCAACATGTGCCTGAACTACGGTCAAAACCAGCATTTATGGGGTTAATTCTAACATTCTGCAGAGCAACATAGCAGTGTGTTTCAGCACGGACATTTTAGAGTGACGGACAGACCGACGAGAGAGACAAGTGAACACTACGCGATTCAGAGATTATCTGTATTGTTTTGTAAGTTAGCAGTGCACAAACCAGTGTGTAGAGTGTATCCTACGATTGCACGACAGTCGGTGTTAGGAGTGAAAGCTGCACATTGGAAAAAAAAGACGGCTGAATGAATAGTGAACAGATGGCTTTCTAGACTAAATTTAACTTCACCAGTTGAACTGTGGATGTGGAAGTCCGTTGTTTTCCACAAAGAAGACACAAGAGGACAGCCAAGTTTAAGCTTAGAGCATGCAGAATTTCACTCTATCTACTTCGGCCACGTGGGAGGAGAAGACAGTAGCTGTGTCCCAATTCAGGGTCTGCATCCTTCGAAGTCCGCATTTGAAGGCCAGTTACGTCACAACACTGTGCGAAGGCCTGTCCCAATTCATCCAAAGTCGAAGGATCCTTCAAATTTGCACTTCAAATGCGTCCTCCTTTTCAGCCGTTGGTAGCCGATTCGGAGGAGGATGCACCGCGACTATCCTTTGCGGGCTCCCGTATCCCAAGATGCCTTGTGTTCTGCTGCTCAGTGGAAAAAAATTAACTGACGGAGTGAGCGGACACTCCTCAAACATCAAATAAATAAACAAAATTACCTCTGGAACCATTCTTTCTTTCTTTCTTTCTTTCTTTCTTTCTTTCTTTCTCTCTCCTGTGTTGATTCTTTCTTTCTTCTTATCTTCGTCTTGTCTGACAGAAAGAAACGTTATATTTCTGTCTCCGGAGTTTGTTGTCATGGGAACAGCGGTTACGCGACCAGGAAATACTCCGGAGGCTAGACCATCCCATTTGGTTGACAGGGAGGACGCGTCGTTCGAAGTCTGGGTCCTCCGGAGGCCGCGGACTTCGGAGGGCCCGGACTTTGAAGGATGCAGACCCTGAATTGGGACACAGCTAGTGACTGTGTTGAGAGACTTTAAGCCCGTTTCCACCGCAGGAACTTCGGGGTAATTTTACGGGGCTGGGGCCGTTGTCGCGTGTCCTACGGCGCGATGTGGTGTCGACAGAAAATGACAAAATAGCCGGCATTAGCTAACGTTAGCTAGCGCTAGTGCCAGTGTCCCTAGCAACACAACCAACACTACCAAGCTAACGCTAACGTGCTAGCTAACAACAACACGCATTTTGTCGCTCGGTCAAATGCGGAACAATTACGTCACAACCAGAGCCCAGTAACTTTACAGGAACCTTCCTCTCAGTGGAGACACGGCAGTTGAGAGGGCCGAGCGAGAGGACGTTCCTGTGGTGGTTTCTGCCCCGCAAATACTACCAGGAACGTATTCGGTGGAAATGGGCCTTTTGTTATCCACCATCCCTGCACCCATGAGTGACTGTTGGAGTAACCAGAGACATTAAGGTAACACAAGTTTTATTTTAGCTCACTGAGGAGTGAAGCGGCCATCTTGGTTTTGGGCCACAATGTACTCTAGCTACGAATCAGGCCTGCAACTTTTTATTTTGGTTTAAATAAGTAAGTTTTGCCGGCTTTAGGGGACTGCTTTAGGTGTGTACGTGTGTGTGGGCCCACAAATTAATGTTGAATCCATAAGTGACCTTGGAGAATTAATAATAGTGTTGTGTAATTTTGCATTTTCCTGAAAGACGAGGGAAATTCCATTTGCATGTTTAAAAAGACCATTTCTATGTTATTTGCATTGTTTCATGTTTGCACTAAGCATTAATTCACTAAGTAATTGAGAATTATTTTTCTAAATCCTGGAGTATTGTGTGAATTCATTACTCTATTTTCTATTAGATAGAGGGTGCATTTGGATAAAATCTTTAAAAGGTAATAAAGGTTCATTTCATAATACTTTGGGTTTAAAAACTGCGTAAAAAAGGTAAATTCATACTTTAATGAGTTTAAAATACTGCTTGTGTGTTTTCAATTAAAAAGAGATCCAAGATAATATTAAATCCGAGTTAATCAGGGTTAAAATAAAATAGTTATTAAAAGAACCCAAAAGCCCTCCCTCATTGATAAGATTACTGAGGGGAACGCTACAACTGTTTAACTGCTTATTCTGAAAATTGATTAATATGCTTGGCATTTCCAGAAATTAATTTAAAAAATATTACCAACAGGTTATACTGATGTTTTCAATTTATTATTCTTTCATTATTTATTCATTTATTTATTTATTTATTTTACATGGGGAAAGTTGCTGTTTTGTTTTGTTGTGACCAGGAGGAGAAACTTTGCACTCACTCCATTTAATGGCAAAGTCTTTGTTTCCTCTGTGCTTCACTTTTATAATAAAAATAATAAAGTTTATTAGCATAACACTTAACAAAACCACCATAACAAAGTGCTTTACAACAACAAATACATAAATAAATGACTAAATAAATAAATAAGTACACAACAATAAAGTACACAGTAATTTATGAAGGAAAACGGGTAGGCATAGGGAATAATAAAATGTAAAAACAATGGCTGATTAAAAAAAAACAAATAAAGCAACAAGGATAAAGTGTAAAAACAATGGGTGGATTAAAACTTTGAAAAGAAAGAAAAAAGATGCATACTTTACACACTTTACATCCAAGCTTTTTTATTTTTGATGATAAAGTCATTCTGCTACAAGAACTTTTTCATTCAATGCCATTATTTAAAGCTCAAAGGCGTTTGTGTACTTTCAGGCTGGGAGAAGAAGCAGAAGAGCACAAGAAAGAAAGTGCTGGAACCCATCTGATCAAAACTTATTAGTGCTGGTGTTATGCCCAGTTTTGCATCCTGGCCAAGAAATGCATCCCATAAATTTGTCAGATACATATCTGACAAATTTATGGGATGGATGCATGTTTAATTAGCAGCATATCACAGGAGGCTGGCAGCACCCGTCCCTGGCCCAACTCTGGCTTGAACTACAACACATCCAAATGCGTGTGCTGACCTTAACCCCGGCTGTCTGGTAATCGGACGGTTCCTGGTTCGATTCCCAGCTCCAGGTGCATCAGAGTGTCCTTGTGCAAGACACTGACGCTGATGGCTACTCTCCTTGCATGGTAGCCATCAGTGTGTGAATGTGTGTGTGAATGGGTCCATGTGAGGCAAAACATTGTAAAGTGCTTTGAGTGGTCGCTAGAATAGAAACGCTATAGAAAGAATTGTCCATTTACCATTAACCTGAGCATGCCTAAGATTAAAAAAGCATTGAAAAGCATGGACGTTGTGGTCGCCATGCATGCAGCTTAACGATACTGAACTAAATATGTATGTAGCTTTCAAATTTGCAGAGTGGATGAGTTTCTCAGCAGGGATGCAAATCTCATCCTTCACAAAGCAATGTTCCAAACTGTTCTCTCCATCACAAACTTGTCAGTGCACCATGCACCGCATTAAAAAAGGAAGGAAAAGAACTGATTTGATAGATTGTGATTGATGCCAGGCCCTACCGCACCTGCTGATAATACATTTCTCCTTATCCCACCCTCCTTTCAACTACAATACAGGACCAGGAAAATACCAAACATCAGATGGCACACCTTATGTGTGCGCCGTGCATCGTTGACTCTGCTTTGATCTATATCCCACTGATTCATGAAAATAGAGCCCAGTGTTATAAAAATATCTGTATGCGTGCATACAGAGTGTAACAGTGGCACCATTACGAAAAGAACAAACATTAATATATGCAGAATACAACAATGAGCAGAGTATGGGAAAACTGGAGATGCAAATGAGTGGATTTATAGCAACATTCATGATGTGTGAATGTATTTCATATTCACTTAAACAAGTCTACAGATGTAAAGGAGCATTGCAAAAAAAAATAATAATAAAAAGTTCACTTTACATAATGCTGGTATACTGTGTGCGGTATTTATAATTTCAGGAAAACAACTCACAAATTAGCACATTTTTTCCTTGTTTGAATCACACCATAATTATGGAAATGACAGATTTTCAGTATGAAGGGTGCAGATTGTTTTGAAGAATAAAGTTACACTTTTGAAAGCCTCTTCATTACGGTCAAAGGGAGGGTGGTCCGCTTTACTTGACAATAACCCAAATGGACGAGATAATTACAAATGCTCTCCTGATGCTCCTGATGACATAATGGTTTTTCTACTTTGAATGCAAATCTTTTGCAATTAAGAATCCTGACACCTGTGTACACATTCAGTCATTCACATCTGAGTAACTCAAACAGCTCAAACATTACATTATCACTGCAATGTATTCAAAAGGCAATTTAGCATATTTTTCTGTGAGTGACACTATCTGAACTCTCTGGGTGTGGCACATTTTACTGACCTCTTCTAAACAGGTAAACATTAACAAGTACATTTCACTTATCTCCATAATTATGGCATGATTAAACATTCAGAAAATATGGCATCGCCCACTATAAAGTGCATGCTTAAATCACACACACTGCAAAAAAAAAAAAAAAGTCAAGGCAGTTCAACTTAAAAACTTAAGTTTCCCTGCTGCCTTAAGATCTCGAGTAAAACCCACTTAAGAGGAGAATTAGTTTCAACTTACAAACTCAAGTTGAAAATTGATAAAGCTGCTAGGACATTCTTTCAGTGCAATATTCCAAGTTGTAAAAGTGAAGTAACTAATGAGTATTTGTTAACTTCACTCTCTGATTTACACTCACCTAAAGGATTATTAGGAACACCATGCATTTAGGGGTGTGGTCCTGGTCAAGACAATCTCCTGAACTCCAAACTGAATGTCAGAATGGGAAAGAAAGGTGATCTAAGCAACTTTGAGCGTGGCATAGTTGTTGGTGCCAGACGGGCTGGTCTGAGTATTTCACAATCTGTTCAGTTACTGGATTTTTCACGCACAACCATTTCTAGGGTTTACAAAGAATGGTCTAAAAAAGGAAAAAACATCCAGTATGCGGCAGTCCTGTGGGCAAAAATGCCTTGTTGATGCTAGAGGTCAGAGGAGAATGGGCCGACTGGTTCAAGCTGATAGACGATCAACTTTGACTCAAATAACCACTCGTTACAACCGAGGTATGCAGCAAAGTATTTGTAAAGCCACAACATGCACAACCTTGAGGCGGATGGGCTACACCAGCAGAAGACCCCACTGGGTACCACTCATCTCCACTAAAAACAGGAAAATGAGGCTACAATTTGCATGAGCTCACCAAAATTGGACAGTTGGAGACTGGAAAAATGTTGCCTGGTCTGATGAGTCTCGATTTCTGTTGAGACATTCATATAGTAGAGTCAGAATTTGGTGTAAACAGAATGAGAACATGGATCCGTCATGCCTTGTTACCACTGTGCAGGCTGGTGGTGGTGGTGTAATGGAGTGGGGGATGTTTTCTTGGCACACTTTAGGCCCCATAGTACCAATTGGGCATCGTTTAAATGCCACAGCCTACCTGAGCATTGTTTCTGACCATGTCCATCCCTTTATGACCACCATGTACCCATCCTCTGATGGCTCATCCCAGCAGGATAATGCACCATGTCACAAAGCTCAAATCATTTCAAATTGGTTTCTTGAACATGACATTGAGTTCACTGTACTAAAATGCCCCCCACAGTCACCAGATCTCAACCCAATAGAACATCTTTGGGATGTGGTGGAACGGGAGCTTCATGCCCTGGACGTGCATCCCACAAATCTCCATCAACTGCAAGATGCTATCCTATCAATATGGGTCAACATTTCTAAAGAATGCTTCCAACACCTTGTTTAATCAATGCCACTAAGAATTAACGCAGTTCTGAAGGCGAAAGGGGACCAAACACGGTATGAGTATGGTGTTCCTAATAATCCTTTAGGTGAGTGTATAAGAAAGGATGATTTCACATCACTCAAAAGAAAACGTTCATGCTTTGTGGGGATGCACCCAAATCTGAATCCATTTTCAGCAAATACCAAATAATGGCTTTCTGATGGAGAAAGTACCCTTCCAATTAGTTTTTTAATAGATCAGCTTCAGGCAATTCACATATTGTTTTCACAACCTGGGTTTGCTTATGAAGGATTACTTTGACTGCCTTTCTCACTCAGTCTTTTAAATTTAAACAACCATCCTTAAAGTTAATACCTCAACATGATAAACAATACACATATACACATACAAAGTAAAGAACTAAATAGGGAACATGAGCCAAACAATAGTGAACTGGGCTCAGTAAATGTCATGCATGCTGGGAAACCCCAGTCCACCACTTCCAATAACTTCCAAGATTGAGTTAAATGAACACTGAAAATTCTCACTCAGTCAAGACAGTGAAAGTTCTTACGTTTAAAACCAGCAAACTAACACTGATGCAAAAATTTTAACTAAAGTCATGGCCCGCAGATTAGATGAGGTCCTCCCTCACATAATATCCACTGACCAAACAGGTTTTATTAAAAAACACTATTCCTTTTTCAATATCCGACACCTTCTTGATGTGCTGTATACGCCTTCTCCTGATAAAGTTCCAGAGTGCATTATATCTTTAGACGCAGAGAAGGCGTTTGATTGTGTTGAGTGAGGATATTTATTCTCTGTTTTGAAAAAATTTGGCTTTCGCCCACCGTTCATAAAGTGGATCAAATTGCTATATGCCTCTCCCACAGCAAAAGTTCAAAGTTCAAACAAATGGCATGGTCTCACAAACGTTTACGCTAGGCCGTGGAACACACCAAGGCTGCCCCCTAAGTCCAATAGTTTTTGATTTAGCTATCAAACCGCTTGCAATTTCTCTTAGAGACAACACTGGCATAGCTGGAATTCATGGGGTGGCATGATACATAAAGTTTCTCTGTATGCAGATGATCTTCTGCTGTATGTTTCGGACCCAATAAATTCTCTGACGACAGCACTACAGAATTAACCCACACAAAACAAAGTTATTCCCAGTCAATGAAGAAGCCTTAGAGGTAGATTACAGCGATTTGCCTTTCAAAACTGAAAAACGACAGTTCACTTACTTAGGGATAGAGGTCACGCAAAAGTATAGAAAACCTCTTCAAAGAAAACTTTATAACGTTACAAAATAATATCGTAACTTCTCTGCAGCAGTGGTCCCCTCTTGCACTAACTCTAGCCGGCCATATAAACTCTATAAAAATGAACAGACTACCAAAATGTACATATTTATTTCAGTGTTTAGCGGTATTCACCCCCAAATCTTTCTTTATCTCACTAGATTCGTCTATCTCCACATATATATGGCAAAACAAGAGACCCTGTGTGAACAAGACTGTGCTCCAGAGATCAAAGAAAGACGGTGGCATGGGACTTATTGGGCTGCTAACATCCGCTCCCTTCCCTTTTGGTACCAGTGCAATCTCCAGTCTGACAGTCCGGACTGGACTTCCCTGGAGCTGAACTCGTGCCAAAATATGTCTCCCGGCTCTGCTTGGTGCCCCACTCAAACATCCTGTACCCAGGCAAATCAAACAATCCAGTACGCTCCACTCTGAGGGTGTGAGCACAGTTCAGCAGAACATTTGGTTGCAAGGATTTTTCCATTCTCAGCCCCATTGCCATACTCCATCTCAACACAACTCTACTTTTCTGGAATGGCACAAAAAAAAAAAGGAATTACATTACAGATTTGTTTAAAAACAACATTTTTTTGTCCTTTGATGAACTTTCAGAGAAATATCATCTACCCAAACACACTTCTTCCATTACCTGCAGGTCCGGTGTCCTGACAAATAGAGCTACCTCTCAGAATGACCTACCAACACGATGTGCGCATGTGCACACGATGTGCGCTTTCCGAACAAACCTGACCCTAACTTAGCTGATGCATTTCTCTTCTTCAACCCAACACCTAAGGGCGCTCTATCAGCACTTTATCAGAAAATCACCGTGCTTAAACATGCGGCTTTGGACAGGACTAAATCTGCATGGGAGCAGGACTTAGGGCATACAATATCTGCTGACTTTTGGGATATCCTTAAATCGATCCACAAATCCTCGCTCTGTGCTAGACATTGCTTAATACAATTTAAGGTGGTCCACACAGCTCATTTGTCCAAGTCCAAACTAGCCAGCATCTACTCTGGTATTACCTCTGCATGTGATAAGTTTAAAATTGGGGATGCCACCCTTTTTCACATGTACTGGCTATGCCGACAACTGCAAGTATTTTGGAATGGCATTTTTCACACTCTGTCAGACATCCTAAAGCGGAAAGTGGACCCAAACCCTCTGATTGCTCTGTTTGGTGTCATGGGGGTGATGACGCCGTGTGGCTCCCACGGAGCAATATGATTTCCTTTACTCTTGGCCAGGTGCAACATTTTCCTTAGGTGGAGGGAAGCTGCCCCGCCCACACATACACAGTGGCTCTGTGATATCTTGCACTGCCTCACTTTAGAAAAAATACGGTTTTCAATCAGAGGTTCAGAGAGGAAATTCTGTAAGACCTGGGGATCCTTCCTGACTTACTTCGAGGACACAAACAGTATAGAATACAGCTTTTGAAAGTAACTGACTTTGACCCTTGATAATCTAGTCTTAATTTCTACAGTTTAATTATCTAGTAGATGATTTTGTTTTCATTTTTATAACGTGTGCCTTTCATCTCTCTGTGAGAAGGGTGGTGGATT
>OMLB01053470.1:4683-20587 GCA_900302555.1 Myripristis jacobus
ACTATGGTTAAAAAAAAAAAAAAAAAAAGTACAGTTTTGCAACTGCAATATGATTCACGATTTTAGCAGGAGTCATAGCTTTGCATTTTTAGCTATTGAAATGATGATGGTGTGATTTTTGCTGGGGTCTGTACCAAATAAACATAAACATTAAAAATAAACATTTTTTCTTACGTTTGGAAAATACAATTTGTAGGCCGGGGCAGTTTGCCACATTGCAATTTTGATAATATTTCAATCAGTTGTTCACTTGCTCATGTCTGCAACAGGGATTTTTGATCTTACACACCTGAAGAATAAGGCACTCCTTGTCACTCTCCAGTCGTGAAAGACGTTCTTGGTAGACCGCATCTGTACCAGATGAGCCGTGGCCATTGGTCTGAAATGATAACCAAGACTGGCATTGTCAGAACAAATAGTTGCATTTCTTGTGCCTGTTAGCCACAGAGTTCACCTGCCACCTCTTTTGAGATAAAAGCTGATAAAAGAAAAGAAGAGGAAGGCCTTGGATTGTCATGTTGAGATGCTGGTTTTGTTAACGACTTCAAAAGAAAATACCAGCCAGCATCCAGCCAGATAAATTTCCTAATGGGTGCACACTACATATGCGTAAAGCCTTCCCAGTGATGAGCTCACATGATTTTTCCTTGAGGAAGAATATGTACATGTATGTGATT
Organism: Myripristis jacobus; assembly: GCA_900302555.1. Taxonomy (NCBI): domain Eukaryota; kingdom Metazoa; phylum Chordata; class Actinopteri; order Holocentriformes; family Holocentridae; genus Myripristis; species Myripristis jacobus. Next base: position 5,361 of record OMLB01053470.1, read on the forward strand.
TTGGTAATAAGAGAATCATGTGAGGGTCAATGGTATTCTCACATGCAAGTGATTTGGAAATTGAATCAAAAGCAAGCTCCTCTCTCAAATTTCACACATGGAGAAACAGGGCTGTGAGGGAAGAAAAAACATGAGCCTCAGTCTGAGTCAACATTGACTTGGAAGATGGAAACTATTTCCAGCAGGACTCCTATAGAAACTCCATCATTCACAAAGCATGTCATAACAGACCTCTTACAATAAACAGAGTCAAGGTATGGGTTACAAGGACATGATTTAGACATACAAAGCAGATCACATTATCGATGCATTCTACAGTAACTAGGTCTTAAAGCCACACAAGTCAATATTTCTATGTAACAAAAAAACAACAAAAAAAAAAACAAAACACCTGTCTTATTCTATATCATAAATTGGAGCTGCAACAAAGAAGAGTCCAACCCCCACTTCTTGAGACCCTGTGGATATAGCATATTCCCCCAAATTACTAGAATTGACAAATCAAAATTAAAACACAAAACACAAAACTTAAACCTCAACAGCAGTAGGCAAGCGCCTGGTCCAGACAAAGCTGGACTTAATAAACAGTGGTTTGAAACTGCTGTGGAAAGATTTTTTTCCCATACTATCCCCTGCAAGTAAGATAAGGTACAAAATAAAGTCCTTCAGTCTTTCAAAAATTCAGTTATTTCTCACTACCATTTGGGGTTGCCAAAGTGTGAAAGCAGTGTGTCTCTTCAATTACTCTTGCAAATCCAAGAACACAGACACATTTTGTTGTACATGCACACTAACCACAAACATACTGTGCATATGAGATTTTCAACCACTAAAACTACAAAGGACTTTCCAGATAGACTTTCCTACCATTCGTCCCTGCAGCCACTCTGCCAGTCCTTCTGCTGTGGAGTCTGGGATTTGGCATCGCAGGTTGTCCCTCTCTTCGTTGTCCATCAGCTCCAGAGCTGCACGAAGGTCTTCCAGTAGGTGGAGTGCCCGCAGGCCCCCCAGAAAGGGTGAAGTGGGCGACTGGCAGTCAAATAGCCCATTGGAGTAGTCCATAGCCTTGGAGCCTTAGGGCAATAGGGGAGAAAGAGAGGGGAGAACTGGATGGGGGAGGCTGACTGAAGTAAAGATATTCCACATGAATAATATAAAACACACAGGTAGGAGAAAGGGATTACAATTACTCATTACCATGAGCAAGTACCTTTTTGTGTAAATTGAGTATTTTTCAAGTACATTAACTCATACTTCAGTATGTTTTGACTTAAGTGTTACTGTTTTGCTGCATTTCATATCACACCCAATAAAGTTTATAGGCAATAATCAACAAGATCCTAAGCAGAAACTGCCCAATTTATGAATTGTGAATGAGAGAGGCAAGGTAGGTGAGAGTCAGTCGATTCCAAATCTGTGGCCTTGACTAGTTTAGATTTACAGCTCTGAAAACACTGTTGGGGCATGATGGAGAAGAAAAAATGTAGAATGTGTGAACAAAAACACCACTGACTGACATGTCTGTAAATTGCAGATCACTTTGTTTATGCACTTTATTTGATAATGTTTTTAATTAAAGGATCATATTTCAAATTCTAGGTTCTTTCCTTTTTGCACTGCATGGGAAACATATGTGAGAACATTCTGTTCTTTAGGTTACTCAATAGCTTGGTCTGAGCACAGTTAAAACGCACTACTTTATACTTTAACAGATTTTACCAGTAATTTTACCTCTAATTGAGTAAAATGACAGCAAAATATCAGCACTGCTACCATACTTTGGTACTCTGTAGTAGTCTTTCCACCCCTACATAAACAAATACAAATTCACACACTCACTCAAACACAAACATACCTAATGAGCAGATAATTGAGGACTTTATCAGATGGGGGAAATATTGAGACATGCTACAGATAGCATGTTTAGACTAAAAATATGTCATCATAAAAGCAAATACTGACAATTAAATTCCCTATTATATCTACTGATGCCATCTTTGCCCAACACTGAAAGCAAATGCACCAACATGTTTACGGAACTCGATGTTCCCACCATGAGCCGTAATCTGCAGGACACCATCTGTCGGCTATCTTAAATGTCAGACTCCATGAAGATGTCAGACAGTTGTAATACAGAGGGAACTAAAAAAATAAATATCCAAACAATCATGGCTTGCCAACAGTAGCAAGGAAGCAGAGCTCGATGAAGGCTGCGGTTAGTGCGGTAACAGGGGGGACTGGGAGAAGTCATGTGATCAGCCATCTCTCTCCCACTGGAAAGGTCAGTGCTATAATTACCCACATCAGCGGAAAAGTGGGAAACTACAGCCTGTTGTGCTCATTTGCAATAGTGCAAGTATATAAAGTGTGGCCAAAAGTTCCCAAGCAGCATTTGTATTCCAAAGTCACAGAGGTTGAATAATCATTAGTTTCCAACACTGCAGGGACAATGGAAAATTCATTTCATTTGTCATGGTGGAAAAATGCAGTGGAGGCAGAACTGGCCACTGATCTGGTAGCACAACTTGAGCATTATGCCTTATGCAGAGCAAAGAGGCCTGCATTAACTGCAGGTACAAGTGGAATGTGTAGGTCATAGTGTTTACCATCCTTCGCATTTAGTATTGCCTCCTTCCCTTCAATGGTTTCCAGATGTGACTGGACCCTCACAGGATGCCATGCCCACTTAAAACTGTGCTGTGACCATGTTTTAATATCCAAGTGTGCACTGATTACCTGCTATGATCCCATCCATTTGCTCCAAGGCTGCTGCCAACATCTCACTGGCGTCAGACATCATCGTCTCCTCAGTGAATCTGAAAGAGAAAAGGAGAAGTAGGCTATGTTGAGGGAGGAAGAGGAGAAGAAAGGTCTGTTAAGGCCTTTACCAATCCTCGGGAGCCTTCTGAAAATCTAATTATTGCAGAGGCCACCCAAACCACCCAGTGCAGTATCCTGTCACCAGCTAGTCAGGCACTTTTCACAGATTTGGAACTACTGTCAAAGTCAAATGCTAATATTAGTCATGAAATGTGACAAAGAGGAATTCTTGAATTTCTGTAAATATAAAACAAAGCAGGAAAAGAGAAGTGTCATTTCCTATGAGTATGTTGAGAAATTAGTACTTTGGTCATGTTGTTTGTAAAGTAAAATCAAAATGTACAGTATGATCAGAAAATTATTTAGGCCATGTAGATGGGCAATGGGAGCTTTTAATTGACTCATCTGGTATATATGGGTGATTGTGGTTTCAGTATGTTTAAAAACACAAACCAGTATGGGATTTTTATAGAAAGGATGAAACAATTATTCTAATTTGGAGATCATAATCATTGTACATAGACCTCAGCAATGATTTCTGCCATGTTATAGATGCAAGTCTTAGCTAGTAGTTTATTATGTCTGTGGTTGTTTTTGAATTTCCAACAGGACAAATTGGAATTGAGTTACTTCTAATCGTGTTATTGTGCAGGCTTTCATTCTTCATTTATAAATGTCTACTAACACAAATTAGTCTGGGAGTCAATGTGTGTCACAGAAAATGCCTGTCTGAGAGACAAACAACAAAGTCAATTCTAGGACGGCAGGCTCAACCTATTACCCAGGCCTTATTTCCGGTGGCAAGGCAGTCACGGGTGCTGAGGGTGGGCTCCTATCTGCAATAATGGGACTATTCTCCCAGGGGTCTCAGGCCCGTAGTACTGGCATGCATGGCATGTCAAACTTCCATAACAAAGTTGAACAGTATCCCTTAGACCACTGAATTCAAACAGCTATCACGTTTCTCTTTTAACTAAACATTTAGCACTTCAAATAAGACATGGTGGGGAAAAAAATGTTGGGAGATAGCAAACATTGTAAGAAATGTTGCATAAATGCCCTGCACACAGTGCTTGGAGCTTCATGAAAAAAGAGCAACTAAAGCCTCAAACAAACTAACATGCTAACAGTGAGTCTACTTGTTCAGAGCAGCAGGTCCCATGGTAGGGGGGCAGGGACTCGGGTGAAATACTGCAGGGTTTGCTTCATTTCCTCCCACTCCAGGGTCACAGTGTCACACCCAGCAGGGTAAAAAATGGGCATTAAGAGCATAATTAAACCACTTGCCTCAACATAAGCTAAGTGGGGGGAAGGGGTGCTGTAAACACAAGGGGCTTTGAGTGCTGTTTTGCTCTATTTCAATCATACACTGATAGGACAACAATGGAGATTTCTTTCGAAATATGGTGATGCCCACACTGCACATCAGCAAGTATTGAGAGACCTTAATTTTTCCACAATTTGTTATGTTAAACTTAAAATTGATTATTTTTTCCCTCAATGCATATACAATACCTCACAATGATGAAGCAAAAACATGTTTAACACATTTTGCAAGTTTAATAAAAGTAAATGGTGGCAATATCTAATTTATGCAAGTATTCAGAACCTTCATTCAACAGAACCAACTCTGGCAGTAATTACAGCTTCTAGCCTTAAGTATTTTCCAGCTTTGCACAACTAAATTCGGGCAGTTTCTCTTATTCCTCATTGCAGACCCTCTCAGTCTCTGTCAGACTGAAGATAAGAAGCACTGATGAATTGTGATCTTCACATCACACCCCAGATTTTCAATGAGGTTCAAATCTGAGCTTTGACTGTGCCACTTATAGACACTTCAGTGTTGTTTTTGTCGAGTTCTTCAGGTCACTGTCACACTGAAAGGTCAATCTTTTCAACAGTTGTCTGAAAAGTACGATGCTGCCACTTCCATGCTTCACTGCAAGGATGGTATTAGCCAGGTGATGAGCAATACCTCCTTTTCGCCAGACATACCATTTGGCATTCAGGGTATGCAGTTCAATTTTTGTCTCATCAGACCAAAGAATCTTGTTCCTGATGCTCTCAAGAGTCCTTTAAGTGCGATTTGGCAAAACTCCAAGCAGGCTTACCAATCCTTTTTACTCAGGAGTGGCCTCCATCTACCCACTGTACAATAAAGACGTGTGGAAAAAGGTTCTCCTTTTGGCAAGTTCTCCCATCTCTGTGCAGGAACTTTGAAACTCTGTTACAGTAGCCGTTTGGTTGTGGGTCCCCTCCCTGGCTAAGGCCCTTCTTTTCAGGTTACTGAGGTTAGCCGTACAGCCAGCACTGGGAAAAGTCCTGGCGTTTCCAAACTTCTCCTATTGCACAGTTACACAAGCCACTGTGCTCCCAGGAACTTAGAATGCTGTGGCAATTTTTTTTCTACACTTCCTCAGATGTATGCCTCAACAAAGTTCAATCTTAGAGGTCTCTGGAGAGTTCTGTGTACTTCTTGAAGCAACTTATGTGCACTTTTCTTAATATTGTCCAAGCAACTCAATTTTTCAAAGGTGGACTACAGTCACGTTTTAGAGATATCTCAAGAATGATTGAAGAAAACAGAATGGATCTGACCTCAGTTTGTAAAGTCATATCAAATAATCTCAATAGTCAGATCTCAGATATTTTACTTTTCTTAATTTTGAATATAAAAAAAAAAAACTCTACTATGCTTTTTCACTTTGCCCTTATGGGATATTGTGTAGACTGATAGCAAAAAAAACATTGAAAATTCAGCCTATACCACAACAAATGTGGAAATGTACATTGTTATGAACAAAATAAAAAAGAGGCCTGAATACTTTTTGAAGCTACTGTTATATACTTGCATACATGAAACAATCCCAGAAATACTGAGCTGACTGTTCTGTATTGGCTGCAGTTCATGCCCCTTAAATTAATACAAAACAGATCCATTGTTCAATGACCATACCCAAAAATGTCATATTTGAATGCAAGACTGCTTGCTTGCCAATTAAATTTTACAGCTCCCACGGTGAGCGAGGGTGGAGGAGTGCCACAGGGGTATGTCTTAGGACTAATATATTTTCTTTCACAGGTATTTCCGCAGTTTGATGGAAAACCATCTCTCACTCAAACTAGTGTGGAAGCTGTATTTGGTCAGCTGCCTGTTTCGCCCTGTGGGAGAAACCCAAACCTTGTCCATTTTTGAGAAAGAGCTGTTTTTTTCAGAATCTAAATTTTCTCTCCCTGTGTCAGCTGAAACCAACAAATAGCATGATTAGAGCAACACAGCTAGGCTATATGCTATTTAAATTCTGCTCTATTGTACTTCTCCTCAATTGCAGACTATCTTGTAAAGTCTTGCAATCAGAGTGTGATTCCAGGTATCAAAGAGAATAGCCTAGTATGAGGAGGTTGTAACATAAAACAGATCACCGAATACTGACAAATGATTTTCTGACTAGTTTATCCATTTGGCTCTGCTGGTGTGTGATTAAAGTCACAAAAATCGTGTATAATAAGTTTCATGAGTATTTCCGTTCACTGGAAAACAGGACATTTTAACAATCTGCATGTGATTCAGAGTTTGGGGTAAAATTACTTTTAAAAATCAAATCAGCAAGTACATATGCACTTACTGTTCTTTTTGAAGCAGACACTAATGAAATCATGTGCAGGACATGACGCACAAATGGCACTGAAACTTTGTGCCACGTAAACTCCACTCATTCTCCAGACTCACATAACCAGAGCCTTTAAAAACGCTGGGCTGAGATGAGAAAGTTTCCATTTCATTTGCATCAGTGACTAGCCGGTCACCCATAAGGAATTTTCTGACCACAACTTCCAGGGAGAAGCCCGCAGATTAGTGCCCCTATCCTCAGCCATGTGAAGTGGTGTCTGCAGTAAAGGGTGATAATGCAACGGTGTAGGAGTGAGTGCTACACACATTCCTAAGCAGGTTAGTTCCTCCTGACACCAAACACTGGATGCCTGGTACTGACGTCCCCACTGACCTCTGTCACCTTTTCTCTCTGTCTGTCACACCACATCTCAAAGAACTTTACACAGTCAGACATCCCAGCTGATTGATCAAGTGAACAAACAACATACCACAACATGCACAATATGCCATACCAAAAAAAATAAGACATAAGGCCAAAATAAACCCAACTAACTAGGGGCAACAACTGGAGTGACTTGGTGAATATACAGCTGAGAGACTTTAACCTGCAAATCAAACATGCATTTTTGTAACATGAATGCACACATTTTATATTAAGAAAATGCCTTGCCCATTTATTCGTTTCATTCAAATAGTTCACTGGTCTGAATATGAATCCCCATCTGTTGGGTTCAGAGTAGTGAGGCTTTGCAGTGTTTGCATCTCACCAATCCAAGGAACACACAGCAAAAATGTTGATATTCTAAACTGTGAACAGAAACGTTTGATACTGTGCCTGTGTTGACAAAAGAACTAGTGATTACTGTGGGTGTGCTTGCTCAAAAGCATAATTCAAAAACACTGTGAAAAAAGGGACAGGGGGGGCTGCACACAACAGGCAGTCTGGGCATCAAGCCTCAAGCAAAAGACATTAAGGAGCTGGGATTTAAAAAAAAAAAAAGGCTATGCTCTTTTAGTTTGATGTGCCAAAAAAATGAAAGGGAATAAGCAAGCTACACAGGGCCTCTTCAAATAAAATCCACTATCTCCTCTTTTCATATTTTGCACCCTACCAATTAAATAATAGTATTTCAGCTCCCTTAAGTTCCTTTTTGAGGCTAATTGGGTTGTGTACAGGCTCATAGTGTAAAAACATTTTATGAAGACATTTCATTTCTGTGCTTGGCTCTTCTGCTTCTGGCGGAATCTGTTTTTTTTTTTTCTGTCTGTCTCAGAGAAACACTGACAATCCTGAGCATCAAACGTGAGCATGGAGCTACGGAGGGGGAGGGACAAAACATTTGAAAAGAAAACAGGCTTGGATTGCTTGACCCTATGGTGAGTGGTAGGTCTCGCGCACACCGACAGACACACACACACACATACACACACACACCCCTGCCGGTGCCTCACAGACTAGAGCACCAATAACCTAGTTCCAGCTGTGATACAGATGTGCCTTTCAGAAGCGAACTGGCTCACACACTTGTCTCGCATTCAGCTGCTTCACTGCACTTTCACTACTTTTCAAACTATGGCAGAGCATTACACACACTATATTTTTGTTAAAGCTTTCATCCAGATGATCAGAATCCAGCTGAGGACTGCTTCATGGAGCCACGGGCATTAAGGCCTGACAGCAGTAAAATTTAGTGCGACCATAACAGAAGCAGTTACAAAAATAATTGAGGAGCAAAAACAGGACTCAGATGGAAGTGGATAGTGTGACATGGACTTGTGGAAGACAATCCCATCTTGACATCCAAGCTGCAGACAAACACTATGCCTTTGTTTACACTCTCCTTTAAAAGATGGTTCACTGGACTTCTTGTCTCGGCTGTTGGGAGGTCAGGTTGCTGTGTTTGACAGAGGCATCAGCCCAGTCTAAGACGAGTGGTTTATTTCTCACTGCGGTGGTGGCGGCCACACTGGGACACCACACGCACAAACAACTCTTTGTCTTCCAGAGACTCACATGGTAGCAAAGCGATACTGATCCCAAGGTTCTCCAGTTTTTCCACATGGCCAAACTAAATCATGGTCCAAATCACATTGGAGAGGGAAAAAAGGGAAGTTATGGTGAAGTGGGACTGGAGAAACTGAGTAACTTCACAGCAAGCCAATAGAGTGTAGCAAGATGAGCTGCTGCTTATTGCTTTTGTTATTAAGAGCTACTCCACTTCAGCTTGAGGACTGGCTCTAAACCTAGAAAAATATTCAAGGTATAACTTAAAATTTGCTGCCGTATACTTGGGTTACAATTAAATGAGAAGATGATTTATAACACTCACATAAGCTTTACTTGAATACTTATTGCCTATAGCAAATGAGCTGTGCAGACTTGAAAAGCGTAAACAACACTAAAGCAGATGCATCCCCACTCTCAGGATGACCTTCACTTTGTTCTGTCAGGAAGCATTTCCTGACTGATTCTGGAGAAATGCCTTCCTTTTCGTCACAAACTGCCATTTCCCACAATTCCTTCATCAGCTGCACTACAACAGCACTAAAATCTGAGAACTCAAAGTTTGTTGTAACAGAAAATACAATGGAGTAACAACTTTTCTTAATGTATGCTGGAATTTATATGGTTAAACAAAAAAAAAAAAAAATCAGCCTACAATTGCAGCTCAGGGAAGAAATGTTTCATATCAAGTTAAATATTTGTTTCATTACAGAATCATAACAACATCGCAATATATTATGCTTGATTTGAAGTGACACCTCCCATCGTTCAAAATACAGTAACACACAGTACCACACAAAGAATGTATGGAATGCAAATGCCTAGAAAAGGGAGGTTTCCATTTGAGAAGACCTATAGAAAGAACTCAGTCCATGGAAGAAGAAATGTAAAAAATACAATGCAAAAAGATCCTTGGGGTCTATCCAGTATAACTCCATGAACTATGCTGATTTACTGCCAGCCAAGTTTGCTGCTAATACAAACCAGGCCCTATTAACGGACTTTGCCTCTGCTATTGGCTCGTCTTTACCTGAGCAACAAACAAATGAGATCGAGGAGCGCCTGATGAAAATGTTTGGCATGTAGAGATTAGACTCTTTGACATCTGAAAAATCACTCGGAAATGCTTTAGTGGTGGTGCACAAACTTCTTTTATCACCCTAGCTCTCTGTGCGTAACATCAGATGTGACTGTGCAATCAAAAGTTCAGCAGCATGGCCTCTCTCAGCTGCTGACCATTAGTGGTGCGAGTGCACTGCGATACAAATATGGTTATTGTCAGAGAGCAAAAAAAAAATCCTTTTCTTATGCTTTCAGCTCTGCGCCCGGAAGCCAAAACACCGCCAGACGTCCAGTGGAGGTCTGCCAGCAGGTCACACAATGCCTCAGGAGGGAGGTCTTTCCTGAACGACTTTACACTACGTTGGTTTACCCAAACAAGGGCTGGAGAAGTGGAAGAATGATAGACACTGACAGCAGTTTTAACCCTGACTCACAGATGCACCTTTTAAAGGAATGTTTTAATTGGGCTGCTACTGCCTTTCCAAAATGCTGGTGGGACTATGAATGGAGGTGCAGGGCAGAAGTTAGCTCTGATGAAATGAAAGAGTTGCACATCACACAAAAGCTGGACATTTAATCATTTAATCAGTGCTGAAATAGAATTATTTCCTAAATACCATCACCACCCAAAAGCCATGACTAGTCAGCTGATGGCTGGACACATGCATTTTAAACTAGCACTATTTCACCAACTAATGACAAATTAAAGTGGCCAGCAAAAGGAGAGAGAGAGGGACCTGTATGTAGTGAAAGGCAGAATGAACAGCGGATTGAGAAAAGGACAGCTAGCTTAGCATTTATGTTTGCATATGAAATGTGTGCACTTGGAAATGAAATTTGACCTGTAAAATACACAAAGAGCAGATAATATTGTTTACCTGTTGTAGGGGCAGTACAGGGGGGTCAAAAAATGGACTCCGCAAATATCACAGCAGCTAAAATTCAAGACTAAAACTCCCCACACGAAACTATGCGTATATGACGGTGATAGGAGCCACGGTATATCAAAACTATAGAGTAAGGTCGCTATACACTGACTTCAGACACGCTAGGTGCCCAAAGGTTACAGATACAGAATAAGATAGAGTTAAGTGGCAAAGATAATAAAAACACCATTAAGTACACCAGGTTCACTGTAAACTATCCAATACAATAAACCCCTACAGGACTATAATGGGAGTATTATAGCGGCTTTTCAGTTTGCCTTGCCACTGCGACCGTTGGATAAATATTCGAAATAAGTTTGCTAACGGTCGCAAAAAAACAACAAAAAAAGTTGAGTGAAACTTCGCCAAACTTACCGTTTTCCAGACAGTTAACTCAGAGGACCCCGCAGCCTCTCTCCAAACTCTCCAGCTCTTCTCAGCAGCGTCTCATCACTGCCGTTCACCTTTCCATTGAATTTCTCAGTGAATGGCTTTTCCCATCTCCAACTTTAGTGGACTACAAATGGCGTCAAGTTAGACTTACAGGCGAAGTGGCAACGGACAGTCAGTCTATTTGGCCTTCGAAATAAAAGGGAACAACTTCTGTTTTGTTTTTTTGTTTGGTGAAAAATACTAAAAAACTAGTGGTGTAAATATCTACTTAATATCTCAAATGAATCTGACAGCATCGGGCAATATCTAAAGCTATATCTATAGATAGATAGATAGATAGATAGATAGATAGATAGTTAGATAGATAAATGTCTGTGATGTGTGCGTGTGTGTTTGTGTGTGTGTGAGTGTGTTTGCCACATATATCTGAAGCTTAAAACCTAAAACAAAACCTAAAAGCATGCCTGAGCATCAATGAGAGATGACAGAGCTGTTTCACTGACTGAAAAAAAAAGATAACTTTATTTATTTATTTACTTTACATTCTGACAAATGATAGGCCGACATTTAATACGAATTTATTGCTGATATAGGAAATTTACGGAAATTGCAATGTCCTATATTGATTATTCACGTTTCACTTGCCGTTATCTGGCAAGCCACTTTATTTTGAAAGTTGTCACCGGAGGTCCTATTTGTATTCCACCGGCTTGACACTGCGCATGCGCTCATCAACAAAACTAATCACAAACCTCAGTTTATCCTATGTACTAATAAGTGCTACGGCTCAAAAACGGGAATAAACGGGAATAAATTCAAGCAGAAATGTTCATGTCGCTGTGTTTTTAACCCTCTTTTTACTCATATAAAATGTAGTTGTTGTTTTTTTAATATATAAAATTTTATCCCATTCATTGGTTTTGTCTATTTTGCTGATGAGGAAGGCAGGAAGGCACCTTGAACGCAGCACAAGTGAGAACATCAAACAGTCAAACAGAAAGGATGCACAATAATAACATCCCTATACTCAGTGTAATGTTAATATGTTAGAGAGATGAATATGGACTTTGATATATTGACAGCATTTTCTGGTAATGTAACTTAGCAATATTGCACAATACTATTTTGTTTCATTCACTGCTCATAACTACAATGGTTTCTTCACTGATTAGGTCTCATCTCCCAATTCCATCACTGTTGTAAACATTAATTCCCATCTCCATAACTTTAACAAGTTGTTTGTGTATCTATGTTGCCTGTGTTGCTCTGCATTGTTCACCAAAATGTTGCACAGTGTATCACAGTCAAAAAAAGGTGTTGTTGCACCTGTTGTAATGTATTAATCAAGTCAACACACAGGTTTAAAGATCAATTCAAGTGTTTCTTCTTTGATTACAGCTTGATTGTTCTTGCCCAAGTTGTTAAGATATTTTCCCTGCTCATCTTTGCCTGAGCAGCAGAACCAAGCAGGACCTGGACGTTTGAGTTTCTGCTGCCACTGACTCAACAGCAACAAGTCCTTTCTGTTTTTGTTTCATGAAAACACACAGCAAACACTCACTGGTTCATTTGCAGCCCACAGATCAGCTGGGTTTGACTGCTCTCACATCGACTTAGTTTGCTTGCAGGTTTGACTGTATAGCTGCTCCTGTACTTCTGCTGTAATTTTGTCATACAGTAAAAGAATGTCCATGGACTGGGTAGAGGGCACAGCCATCTACAGGCCAATTGAGGTATGTGTGAGATTTTTTGTTTGAATTGTAAACATTTTGTGCTGTAGTTAAAATAATTACTAAAGATATGACCTCATTTCCTTTAAAGATATTGTTCAGTGTTCCAGTCTATGCACAGACTGTTCAGACTGTTCAGACTGTTCAGATCTGCTGGGAGAGCAAATATTTTCTCACACAGGTAAGAACTGATTTTTGTTTCAGGCTCTCAACAAAATAAAGCACTTGATGAATTCTGGTCAAGTGTCTCTTGTGCTTATGTGTAAAACCTGTGATTTGTTGTATTTTCTTGTAGCAAAAGCTGCTGGTGCAGATGCTGAGGCTTCAGCAGCAGAAGGGGCTCCTGTCCCATCTGTCAGCTGAGGACAGGACCGACTGGCTGGTGGAGCAGGGGGAGAAGTCTTTCAGGAAGAGGTGAGACACACAGACAGGCCACCACTCAGTCTGTCAGGAACTCTGCTCTTGGAAAGTTCATGTGCTTGTTGTGAGTGGGGAACAGAGCAAAAGTAAAGAAAACCTTTTTGTTTACTTTCTGTTTGAAGACTGTGGAGGTTCTCGCTTGAGGACCAGCAGGAAAGTGAGGTCCAGCCTCTCCTCATGCTGGTGAGAGTGAAATATGAAAAGACTTATTTTGAACTAAATTATAGTATAACACTATATTAGATTAGATTAGATTAGATTAGATATACTTTATTGTCTCGAAGGAAATTTGTTGTGGGCTAAAAATGCCAGATACAGCTGCACAACAACAGAATGCAACACAACATATGCACATATTTAACTTGCAAATATGTAAAATATGAACAGTCCCTCTCATTTCCTGTTCCCGACATGGCTGGTAAATTTGAGCATGAAGATGAGGGATATGGAGTTTGAAGCCTGAATGAGGCTCGACTCCCCAGTGGTAGACAGTCCTTGTTTTCAGTGAGTCACATCATTAGTCAGGAAGAACATTATCAGTAATACTCAAACTACACAGTGATAGCATGTGGTGCTGACTGTATAATACACTGAAAGGAAATGTGATCAGATCATGTGTCTGGCTGAGGAAGCCATCATGGGCCTGGTGGAGAGGCAGCAGCAGGAGCCCGGCTCCAGCCTCCTTGGCCCCCACGAGGGAGGCCATGCAGATGGTGCCCAAAGTGCTGCAGGGCTTCTGGCTGCATCCACCAAGCATCTCCTGCATCATGCCCTCTGTGCAGCTTAGCTCCCACCAAGGCTGTCCTTGACCAGCTCGCCGCTCTCTGACCACCATGGAGCACCAGGTCCCCTTCTCCTGCTCCCTCAGGGATAAGATGTCTCTCTCCATCCAGGAGAAAACTACACCACTGACCACCTGGTGGAAGAGCTGAAGCACTTCAGCCCAGAGGTGCTGAACGACATTGTTTCCACCACGGTGGAGCACATTTCTGTCATGTTTGAAGCTTTAGAACATGCAGAAATGTTGGAAGAACTCAGCACAGAAAAGGTAGAAGGACCTGTTCACATAAATTATAGAGTAACAGCAGAAGACACTATTAAGTAAAAAAAAAAAAAAAACTCATAACAATTTAATTTTCTAAAAATTAAATCTACCTGTCTTCCTCTTTGGTTGGAACTTGATGATTGTGGCCACCCAGCCACAGTGGATGACACTGTGAGCTCCTCCCTCCTTGAGGGACGTGGGTGTGAGGAGCCCAGCCTGGAGGAGAACACAGCAGCACACCCAGAAATGGACTCTGCTGGTGCTTCAGCTCCTCTGGAGCCTCTGAGCCTCCTGCTGAAGCTGCAGCCATGTCTGTAGTGCAGGAGTACTGGACCACCTGCCTGCACTCTAAAAACACTTGGGTTATTTCTTTAACCCAATTCCTGGGTTACTTGTGTTGGGTTACATTTCTGGGTTATTTTTCCAGAGCCATAACCATTTCTTGGGTTGTAAGGATTTTATTTTGACCCAGTTTTTGGGTTTTTCAAGTTGGGTAATATTTCTGGATTATTTTTTCTGAGAGTAACCCATTGTTGGGTCAGAGACTTGGGTTTGATTGATTGATTGCTTATTGATTGATTGATTGAAATTTTACTAACAGTTTGCAAAAAAAAAAACAAAAAAAACAAACAACAAAGAGGTACAGTTTCATACAAAAGGATGCTAAAATGATAGAACTAAGCACTATGGCTTGTTTCCATTGGGGTCCTATGTATTAAATTGACCGAAACTTAATTTATATATATTTTTTCTTGTCATATTCATGTTTTCTTGTAGGGGAGTATTTTACTGAGTTAGAGAAATATATTTTATAATATGAGCTAATATCACACACTATCCAATGTGTACACTACAATAACATCGGTGGCATAGTGGTTATGTGGCTGGGCCATCAACCAGAGGGTTGTAGGATCAATTCCCACCCCACCCAAGATGTGGCTGGACCAACAACCAGAGGGTCGCGGGATCAAGTCCCACCCAAGACCTTGGAGACGCCACACCCAAGATGCCGCAGGATCAATTCCCACCCAAGATGCTGATGAGGTGCCCTTGAGTGAGGCACCTGGAATACCCCCCATGGCTCCCCGAGGCCGCTCAGTGGCCCCTTGCTGCTCCGGATGTAGTAGTACTACTAGTAATAGTAGTACTGCCCGGATGGGTCAAATACAGAGGAAGAATTTCCCCAAGGGGACTAATAAAGGCTGGCTTGGCT
>OMLB01053475.1:0-12783 GCA_900302555.1 Myripristis jacobus
ATTTATTTCAGTTGACAACCGGCCTAATGTTCTCAAAAAATCTTCCTTAATGGTGTGTTTGCTTCACTTAGCTGAAACATAATACTCTTGCATTCTTCCCACTTCTTTATTATGAGAAGTACTCACTGCTGGAACCCTATTGTTTTGGTATTTCATATTTTTACATTTCTTCCTATTCCACCACTTTTTCAAGGTTCACCCACTTCCCATGCGTAATTTTTAACCGTTGTTGGCTCAAGCCAATTCCTGTGGTCAAATGTACAATTTATGTACAATGGATAACTTTGCTCCTTATTTACCTAAAGACTTGGGACTGGAGTCCTATGGTGCAGAAGCTCATACTCTACAACAGGGATTGGCAACTTTTATGGGTCGTGATGAGGGGCCACAGTGAATCCTAAGGCAGTGAACCCACAGTCACACTTAGACCCATTCACTGTCTCACCATCAGACAACAGCTTTTTGTCTTTTGCTAGCTCTACTAGCGCTACTTAGTAGCATGCATCAAGAGAAAATGTTTGTGTTGTATTTTTTTTTCCTGTGGGTGCTGTTTAAGTGCGGGTTAATGTTATATTCTTTCATCACCGATACTGTCTACATTTGACCTCTGTATGTTGAAACAAACGCTTTCCGTTGCTCATTGCGTCCTCAGCTCTGCACGTCACAAAGTGGTGGGCAATGCTGTGTCATGACCTCTGACCTCCACTGACAAAATGTAGGTAGTAACATTATATAAAAGTCTGTGGGTTGAGAATGACCTACAGGCAGCACCATCAAGTTACATGGCTCCCCCTAGTGGTAAAAATGAAAGTTGCAACCTTTAAAGTAAATGAGAGTCAATCATTTCTCTTCAAGTTTTGAAATTCAGGCCACAAAATTAACATCAGTGTGCCACATGTGGCCCATGGGACACCTGTTGCTTATGTCTGCTTCAATCTAAATGAACGTATCAAACTGGATAATTTTAATACTGTCTGTAACTTACATGCAGGCTGAGGTAAGCTACTCACTGTTTCCAGCTGTCCAGCATCCAGTACAGACAGTAGGGTTTTGTTTTGTTTTTTCATTTTTCATTTTATTTCATAATGATCATTAAGTGAGAAAATATTTTGTGTTTAAATTTATGTAATTAATAAATATTTCTTTTTTGTAATGGTAAAAAGCAAGAGAGACAGAGAAATGCCCACAGACTCCCTGCAGTGATGTCATTAACACAGTGTTGCTCACCTTCTTCACTGGGACAGGGAGGGGTGCAGGTATGGGGAGACTGGGGTGCTGCTGACTCATCTGTTGCTGCTAAGTCTGCTCAAAGGGGCAGGGACAATGATTTAATATGAATATCTTGCAAAATGTTTCCCTGCACTGATTAAATGTTGATGAAACAGGCTAACACTAGTCTGTAGCTAGCTAGCTTTTTTCACTATGGACATGTAGCTAACAGGTTAATAGCACTCACAGACAGGCTACCCACCTTTCTTGGTGAAAAAGTCAGTAAGAGGTTGATATCCCTTCTTTTCTCTCTCCTCCCTCTCTTTTCTCTCTTTCCTTTTCTGAAACCCAGATTTTATCTTCCGGGGCAACACTATGGTCACTCACTGTAATCTTGATTGTCAGTGACGGTGTGTTTATGAATTTAAATGAATTCAACCAGGATATTTAGGAGGCTTTCTTTATGAGCGGTTCCTGCTTGCAGAGAATCACCTCCATAATTCCACATTTTCAAAAGTCTTGATTAAGGCCTCATAATTAAGGTCTCCTAACTTTCTTTTACCAGGCCTGGTGAAAGTTTCAGCCTTACTACATCAAATCATGAAAACCTGCTCATTATTCATCCACCACCTGATTTGACCTGGTACCTGGTTAAATTGCCTCTTAATCATGTCAGGATGGCTCTGTTAAATGTTACATCCATCTCTAACAAGACATTCATTTGAAATTGTCTTATTTTATAAAATAATTTAGACTTTTTATTTCTTACTGACACATGACTGCGGTCACAGGAATGTAGCCAGCTGAATGAACTTACCAATTATGGCTGTTTTAAATCCCCTTGATTTAGTGGCTGTGGGGGTGGGCTTGCTTTGGTCTTCAAAAATAATTTTAAGTGTTTTAAACAGCAGCTCCATAAACTCAAATCGGTGTATGGAAAATGCACATTCTTCATGTTAAAACAAACACTGAATAGGAAAGCAGTAGCAAAAAAGGAAATGCATAAATTTAAAATATGACAACATTACAATTATCACCATCTGCAAAGACTTGATGTGGGGAAATGTGGGGTCTGCAATATGCACCAGTCATATTAATTAGTTCACCACATGTTGTGATATGTAGGGCCATAACACACTACTGAATAATTGCATGGGAGTGAATGTTGGTGCGGTGTAGCTATACCTGTCTCGGTTTCCAAGGTTTAAGGCAGGTAAGCATGAACACAAACTGCTCATCATTAAGGGAAAAAATCATATTTTTATGTTGACACTACATTGTTAGGAGATATTGCAACTTCACTAATACTATGTGGAAAACACTGTTCACTTCTTCAGCTCTTTGCTTCAATGTATTTTTATTTCAAGGAAAAAAATGTGTTACTGGTAGAAAGCAACAAATATAGCAAGGAAAAAGGAACTGTGTAGAGGGAGATGTTCACAGTCTCACATCCAGTGGCTGCTGTGCATCTGGCAGCTTCCACTATTTGTGTTTCTGTTAACTTGCCTTGAATTAATTAATCAGCTGCTAATCTGTGAGGCTAAGATAACTCAACATAACTAATAGATTTAATGACTTTTTTAATGTTTACGCGAAACACCATTCGAAAGGGAAAAAATGTTTGTCATCAAAGATACTGCCAGTATTCTACATATAAAATATTAACCTCAATACATCATTCACAAATTAAATTCAAAGGCAGTATACCGACTGCAGAAATGAACGAGACCATGCCGGTGAAAACTGGTTCATCCTGCATCCAGAATGTGATTTTGTGTTATTATATGGTAAGCGAAGAAATACACTGACCAGTGCAGCTGCTTTCCAGTCCTGTAGCATCTACCTGGGTGTGTAGCATCAACTGTTGCTGTAGCTAAAGTTACTGCAGTCCTGGATTAATGTATTGGCAGGAAGATCTGCTGTACAGCTACAGGTCTTTCAGTATCATAGGTAAGGGAAGGTAAAACTGCTTTGTTAGCTTAGTCTAGTTAGATCTAATTTACCAGCTTTTGTTACCCATAGGTTATCCTACATGGTTGCTAAGCTATAGCCCACGTAACACTAGGGCAAACTAGGTCAGGACCACTGTGTGATCCCAGCTGGTCTTGATTCTTGTGAGGCAGCTCCATTTGACAGGATGATAGACTGACTGACCTGAATTTGGCTCCTAGTGCGTGGGGAAAATAATTGTCCTCACTCAAGTTTATTCCACTTCCGCTATGCAGTTTTCAGTACAACAATTTCACATTACCTCCTCTATACACATGCTCTCCCTCTGCAGTCTGAGTTGTGTGTGTGTGTGTGTGGATGGGTGGATGGATGAGGAGGGCAGGTATTGAAGGTTTGTGGCTATAAATTGACAATAGACCCCTTTCACAGCAGCCATTATGACATAAATGCACCTTATTCACCTTGGCACCCTGTTTGGTAAATTGACGTCATGAGGTGGTTTAGACCAACGATGCTAAAACAAAGGAGAGGACACAGGGTCATATTGCATCACATCATTGGGGTACAACACTTGTGTGATCATAAATGCTCAGGCTACCCGCTTGGACAGTACTCAGAGATCACCTGAGCGGACACCATCCCTTTAATTCTAGCATCATCTGCCACAGCCCTCCAACATCGCAGCTCCAGTTACATTGCACGTGAGTCACACCCCACAGCTCCCACTGGGTCAGAGATGGCGTCTCACCCTTCTTTTAATAGCACTGGATTAGACACGCAAGTGCCAGAGACTGCAGTGTTAAACTCATGAAAAAAATACTATTTCAAGTGTAGTATTGAATGAAATGACAGAGATCACACTACCATAATTTCAAAATCCTTATTAAAAGACTTCTAATGTGTTTATTGCTGTTTTCATTATATAAAACAAATGGAGACGAATGGCTGCTCTGCTGACAGTTTCATTTGTTCAGACATGGGAAATATTTTATTATATCTACTGAGATGATTTCCAGCTGTGACTGTGATTAATCTTACCCTTGAAATAATATTTTTATAACAGATTTTTTACCACCGGAGTCTGTTACACTTCTCCCCCTCATGATGTCAGTAAACCAAACACGGTGGTGAAGTGAGTAAGGCCAACATTTTCCAGTGATACTAATTAAAGCTACATTAAGCAATATTAAATGCATTTTTACAGGAAAATGATGCCTTGCAACGTGACAGTCATCACTGTGTATTGTCTTTCCACCAAACAGTTTGTAGCCAGTGTGTTGTTTTTCCCTGGTTTTAGCTCTGTATCGGCCCCTGATCAGCCCAAAACACCTCTTCCTCTGCTCTCCTCTTCTCACCCTTGCCACTTCAGCTTACTTCAAAGCATCTCTAACACATATTCTGCAGATAAGCATATCCAAATTTCACATCAGTCACATGAGGGCATCTGTCACTGCAATCAGCACTGCAATGAATAAGTTCACACAAAGCAGCTCATCTTGTAGCTGCAAGTCACAAAATAATCCAAGTAATCCAACAAGAGCTTTGTGAGAGTCAAATGTATCCCTCATTTCCATCCCAAAAACAACTTTTCACCTTAACTCTTGGTTATTTACAAATATTTAATGTAAGCCCAGAAGTAGGACTGACTGTCTATTAGTTTGAGCTCTCCACACCCTCTAGTGGTCAGAAATCGTTCACTGCAGCTTTAAGTGTACCAGAGGCTCTCCAGTGAGCCAGCATGCACAACACCAGGACCCCAGTGCTGTTAGATTGAAATGCAACACAACCTTCATGTCTTTAGCAACAGCTGTAATTACCCTGCTATTCATGTCAAAATGACCGCTGTAAATAATTAGTCTATTGACTAATTACTTATAACATTTAAGCTACAGCCACTGTGTATGGGTGGCAGGGGGTTTAATTCTGTATTGATTTATGTTTGTTTTTTTGTTTTTGTTTTTTGTATTTAAATATACATTTGTTTATGTTTATGTGTGTGTGTGTGTGTGTGTGTGTGTGTGTGTGTGTGTTTGTGTGAATGTGTGTGTGTATGTGAAGCACTTTGAGATTACTTTGAAATGTGCTTTATAAATAAAATTAACTTGACTCCAGAGACTGAAACATGCTGCTTAATCTTACTCTTTAAAAAATGCATGTGTTATTTTGTGTTAATTTTTTATTTATTTAACGACACACAAGGATATTACATACTCAGAGAAGCATCACCAGTAAATGTTTCAAATCAAATAAAGAAACAAACTTCACTGTATTACATCTTACTTTGAACAGCTGGCATAGAAGCTCAGGTTCTGTGCTAAGAACAGCTGAATAGACAGCCTGCAGAAAGACATGACAGCAAAATCAGTGGAGGCAACTGTAAAGGACATGACTAGAGGATGGTAGCAGTGTGACGTGATGTGAATTCTGATTGTATGAGAAATGGTCACATTAATAATTGCACAGACAACCTGCCACAGAGAGCTTACTGGACAGAAATATACCAGTGTATATTTGTTGTCTTATTTTAATGAGGAGATTGAATCAATCAGTAAATGCCATTAAAATGTGATTAAAATGTTTACATAAATAACTATCTGTCTTGGGGGACTTATTTTTCAACTTTTAAACAAGTAAAACATGTTCTATCCCTTGGTACAATCAGTAACAACATGCATCATCTCTCCAAGTTTCATCAAAATTGAACTAGTAGTGTAATAGTTATGGCCTTTTGAAGTTTGAAATTTTGACCTTTAATCATAGCATCTACATCAGGCCAATCAATGCAATTTGTAAGGACAGATGGATTTGTGTAGCACTTTTCATGTCCGTCAGACAAATGTTTAGTGAATTAGGGCCTTTCAAAGTCTGACATTTTAGCCTTTTTATCATAATGCCTCCATCGGGCAATCAGTGTATTATTTTTTCCAATGCTTGCTTTCTGATTTTTATATACTATTTAGGAGAAAACTACAGAAAACATAATACCTTAGAGGATGGTCTGAGGTAATTAGTGGTACTTTGGTGCTGCCAGTGGTACTCTGCTGCACGTCATGCCTATCTGTATGTGTCACACTCATAATCACAATAAAGTCTGTCCTATTGGTTATTATAGCTATAATTAGAAGAGACTAACAGGATTTTACACTTACCACCTTGGTCAAGAGCCCTCAGGACAGCACCTTGTGATTGGTTTGGGAGCTCAGTATAACACCTCTTAATTCAGGATGAATCATCAAAACTGCTTCAAAGTCAGAGTGAGAGAATATTCTGGGCTGGTTTGGTTCCACATTTCCAAGAGACATTAAGTTGTTAGTTTTAGCTGGTATGGTCTTTTTGGAGGATCTTGGTGGATTGTTTAACGGCTCAAAACACTCACTGATCATTTTATGAAAGGAACACCAAGACCTTTAAGCTATACCTGTGGTCCAGGGCAGTTTAATCAATATTTGATTCAACACTGGGATGTCATCATGTGTAAAGTCTGGGTTTGGGAACAATGGTAAAGGTGACACAGAGAACACCCAGGGAATTTTCTGGGAGATAAAGATACATTTTCTGGTTCTGGACTGATATTATTAGGACATAATAAAGCTCAAACTAAAAAAAAAAAAGACATTCTGTGGGTCCACAAAATCAGTCTTTCACTGATTGTCTATGGTACACACAGCTATGTGTTTACACCTGTGACAGCTCGACAAACCCGCTGTCAGAATGCTTTTCATTTTCTACAACAAGTGATTTGTCAGCCAGTGTTGACTGCAGTCATTTCATTTTCCCATTTTCTCATTTATTTGCATGGAAAAGTTTACTGCAGCTGAACTGTGCAGTGATACAGCCCAGCTACTGATACGACAATACTCCTGCTACATTTAACAATCAGTAGCTGTAACTGGCCAGCAATGTTCTAGCTGTTGAACACAGACTGTTGTTTCCTTAGTCAGAGAATTGTGAAAGAATTGCTGAACGACTGAGCTGCTGCGAATGTGTGCAGTTATTAATTGGATCCACCTAGACGATGCAGTTGGAAATATTTTATTTTCACTCTTTAAAGGAGAGGAGTTTCCTTTAAATTTCAAAAGACACATCTACGTGAATACTTCAGCAGAACTAAGAGAAAACAAGATCAATTTAGCTTTGTCCCATAAGCCTGCTTTATGGCCCATGTTTCCACCTCTCTTTGGTTCCTGAGAGTTACTGCACTGCTCAGGTTCAGAAGTTGCATTAAAATGCAAGGATAATTGCAGAAGCTCCCAGGTGACTGGCACTGCAGAGGAAGCACTCTCAGTGTTACCCCAGCCCACATCCTGTTGTGATAATGTTTCAGACCTTGGCAGGGACAACAGGGAAGGTGGTGGGGGCGAGGAAGCAAAACTAAAAGCCTGAGCCAAGTGGCTTGCTTTCTAAGTTGTTTTAATATACTTCTATTGGACTTCTAATTTACATTACATGCGTAGGAAGTGGACCTGTAGCTCACAGACCAGCTAGGAAACAAAGAAAGGGATTTATTAAATATGTAAATGACTGTAAAGTTTTAGGGCTTTTAGTAATACCTCTTAAACACATTGTACACCTTATTCTGTGAACTCCAGCCATGTTTTAGTCCACTTTATGCCATTATTTACTCTTGGATGTGGTAATAATAGTAATCCCTGACAATTAAATGATAAACTGGGGACATTTGTGAGTGATGCCTTTCTCTTAATCCCTCTGCCTGGCGCATTCCTCCCTATTTGCACCGTACTTGGGAAATGGTTTTGTTTTGGAATCATGTTTTTGCCCCATGGTCATACGTTTTATGTACAAAATATTCACCCTAAGATCTGAGTACCATGACCATAATGATTTGCTAATGCAGTCTCTCTGAATGCACTGGGTATAATGTTACTCTGTTTCCCTCATCATGCAAAATGGCTAATATTAGTCCATGACAGTAAGTACTGCAGGTAAGCAGACAGATCAGGGTGATGCCACCAGCACTGAGAGCAAACAGGGCTGGAGTGAGTGTGGAGCGAAAAACTAAAAGAAGCACAAATAGGGGAAGTAGGACTGCTAAATAGGTTGAATGCAGTTCATGTACAATGAATGCTCTCAGCAAGGCTCTGAGCAAAACAATATGAAGAGGGTGGAAGCACTTAAATGAACCTCTCTATTAGCTTTATTAATTTTCTGCATTGTCTTCTACAGGGTAGTCTATGGTTCACAATTGCAGAGGCTGGTGGAATTTTACATTCCTGCAGTTTTACATTACATTTCACTTGGGTGAAAGTTTATTTTATTTTATTTATTTTATTTTATTTTTTTATTATTTTATTTATTTAATCATCATCACAGAGTCACAAAGTAATCAGACATCATCAGGACAGGACAAAAAAAAAAAAAAAAAAACGGGAAAAAATGTGTTTTAAATCTCAGTGGTGTAGTGGAGCATGCTCACCTCTTTTTCTGGCAATTTACAGTACACCAACTATCAGCCTAAAATCCATTTAAATACATAGAAGAATACACCAACTTCCTTCTCAGCGATCTACTTAATAGAATAGCCACCTGATCAACTATCCCTACAGGCCTGCTAAAATATGGTGTCTAACATACATCTCTGAGTCTCATGACATTTGTTGTTGTCTCTCTTTGAAGCCATATGATCTCAGTATTGAATGTCCCTCTCGGTTTTCCATTCAAATTCAGTTCAGAAAATAATGGAAATCTGATAAGCTGTTGATGCTGCTGGTGATAATGGTGATGTGACTGTGGCTGTAATTGAAAAGTGAGTATTCTCAACCAGCAGCTTTAAGATGAAGCCTCTAACACTGTGCCAGACGCAAGGGAGCTGGCAAAACTATATGGGAAATAATTGCTTCACATTTAAAACCATCAGATTGTCATCACCTCCTGTTTCAATCAATGTACACATCCCCCACCAGCGGCTGTCCTCAATACCAAGCCATCAAACCCCAAATGATTTCCCTCCCTTTCAGAGGCATTCATGAATATACAGAGGTACAGCAACACCTACTGGTAGTCATAAATAAATGCAATAGATTATTGGTTCAATGTCAGATGATATATTCATAGAAAAACTCAAACTTGCCCAAGATAGAATCAATTTAATTTCATGCATGCATTTTTTTTTTCTGTTACATCATATCCCACAATCAATGCATAATAAACATTGTGTTCATTATCATTATTAGTCTGGTTCACTTTCCATGCAGCTATTGATATTGATATCAGTTCATGGTCATATAATACTGAGACAAATTAATTTACTCTAATTTGCAAGTTATCTGTATAATGAATCCATTTTTAACTAATTAAACATAAAACAATGTTTGACCACTTCAAGACCTCGAAAAAGAAGAGAAGTGCTTGACATATAGTGAGCAAAGTCATGGTGCATATCAGCAAATGCCATGAAATCAAGGAAGAAGAAATTCGTGGGCTGTATTTTGAGACGCTTGACTCTTGACTCATATTTGTGAGGAAAGTGTTAAAGGTGACAAAGGCGGATACATCAGTGTTTGCAAATGTGCAGCATAGCTGTTATGAAGTTTGGTGCTAATGATTTATGAACCAAATCGAATGTTAATATAACTGTAAATGTATTGTACTGAAAAACAGTTCAGACCAGGCATGTCATGTTCTGAGAATGGACTATACTCAGAACACGATTATAGCACACTATTAACACCTTAAGGCATATCATGTAAATCCAAAGAGGATATCTCTGAGTCAATAGGGTATGTTTTCCTATGGTGTATAGGCTGAGTCTCTCATGTAATCAGCCATAGATCATTATGTGCAGCAAAACACTGTCACTCCTGTGAAAAACAATAAGTGCTGTTATCTCAAGTGAGCCGCCCCTCAATAACAAGATCAATTAGCACCATACATGCAGAGATCTGAGAGTGTTGCTTCCTTCAGTGTGGGAGAGTGCTCCTATCTCACAAAGTGGAGCTGAGCTAAAGATCTGACATTTTATGCTTTCACCAACACGG
The DNA here is from genome assembly GCA_900302555.1 of Myripristis jacobus. NCBI lineage: Eukaryota > Metazoa > Chordata > Actinopteri > Holocentriformes > Holocentridae > Myripristis > Myripristis jacobus. The sequence goes on from OMLB01053475.1 coordinate 10,155, forward strand.
GAACTATCAAATGCAATCAAGATAATTATACAGATTACCCAGCTGGAGAATGAGCAGCTTTAGGTGGATATGTAGGAACTGTAACCATTTGGTACCTTCACAGTTATTGCCAGGAACTGTATGTACTGTAATGTTGCTCTTAAAGTCACAGTAAGTACTCAAATATACATGAGCATCCCAAGCGCCAAGGTAGTTATTCTGATGAAGAGATTGGGAATTTAAAACTGCAACATGTACATGTACATGTTGCTGCCCACACAGCCTGCTCCTTGTACGCCTCCAACTGGTATTTTCAACAAGCCAAAAGATTTAGGATTGAAAGATAAAGATAATCCCCACTGTCTTGTCTGAGTGATGATTCTACCAGATGGTGCAGAAAATTATATTTTAATTTCCCCGGTTATGCACAAGTCACTAGTCTGTGTGGATTATTGATTCACAGAAACTTCTTCACTACACACACAGCTCACTGAATTTGCAATGTTACCAACACCTTTGTACCCATGTTACATTTTTTTTATTCCATCACTGCCCCTGATGCCCAAATGGTGCACTTGGTTGGGCCTTTGGCAGCAAATTGGATTGGAGTGAGCATTTGCTGTAACAGAGAACGCACACACCACATTCTCATTATGCTTTTCTTTCAAATCTTGAAACATTACAAAGGAAAAACAATTTTGTATTCATAGGCATGTGCATGAGAGAAGGGGGATGCCCTAGACAACCCTCCATCACTCAAATGTATCATCCAGGGAGTGGAGAGAGGTATCCTTAAAATGTACACAAATCTATGAATATTCTATTAGACTGGTACAGTCTGCACAGGAGAATGGCAGTACAACAGCAGGAACAGAGGGGGACAGAGGCAGGTGGTTATAAGGATCTGTGTGGCCTATTTGTCTACATGTGCCATACACAAATATTACTTTAAAACAGTAGCCATTGATCACCATATCAGCCTCATCCATTCATTGGTCATGTCTAGTTGCTATATTTTGTACACCATTATTGCACCTTGTGAGATCAGGGTGGATTTTTGGACCAATCCATTGAATATGCTCCATGGCAGGGATGCTGGCCATGCATGTTCACCCTGGTTTTTCTATTCCCTAATTTAATCCTTTTCATGTTACTGACTTCCATGATGCCATGTACCCCCATTTGAAGAAATTTCAGGGACCCTGATATGAAAATATAGTTTGCTTTTTGTCAAGTATGAAATTGTTTAGCTGTCATGCTTGAACAAAGAACAACAAAGAAATAGATACAAAGTGGTAAGATTAAAAGATAATGTTAAAATAATGGCTCATATGCTTTTTGTATGGTAACAAGCTCTAGTGAAATTATACTACTCCGTGTTTCGTGGAGGACCCCCATGGAGGGCCCTTATGCACCCCTGGAGGTCCTTGGACCCTATTTTGAAAACCCCTGCTACCGACTTTCCGCTCATACACCATCAGGCCACTAGAGGGTCACATTCGCATTGCTTCCCTCGGCCTCACTTTGCCACAAACTTTGCTTATGTCAATGGTGGTTGACTAGATAGGCTGAGTAGGCGGAGACTCTCCCCTCAAAACTGCCCAATAAACGAGACTTTTCAATAATGTACAGCCGGTGGTAAAGATGTTGATACTTTAGTGCTAAACGGATGCCAATTAGCGGAGATCTGCGGTGATCCAGACAGGTGACCGAATCAAGACGCTTTTAAAAAAATGGTCTTTTAAATTGTATAGTTTTGTTTGTTTTTAAAGTAATTTTTAATGAATTTTATTACGCTGATGGCGAGGGGGCTGCTTGAGCGCTCTTAAAAATAAACCAATAGGACAAATATGATAAACATTAGAAACTCAATCACCTTTCTCCCTTCTATCAGACTTGTGCTCTTCAGTTTCTGACGAGATTGAGATGGAGTGGCGCCAGCAGAGCACTATCAGCTGTGCAGACGCCTTCAACGAGGCTCGACGCTGGATGGAGGTATGTTTCACTGGCACCCCTCTTTACTTTGCACATGCTCCATCTGCAGATTCAGCCTATCCCTGTGTGCACAGACAATATTTGGCCATTCAACCTTTTAGGAGACAGGAAATTCGTTTATGTACAGTCAGTGTGCGGGCATGGTCGTTTCAGCCAAACATCCTTACCTGTTATCTTCCCCCCTCCTTATTCAGGGCATTTCTATCCACAAAGTTATGCCATCCACTGATACCATGAAGAGTAACACTCAAGCCTCCTCTCTCTAAACTCCAACTGGGCCACAGTTACAGCTTCATCTTTGATATCTTAATGCAAATAAACTTTGATAAGCCACAGTGAGGGTTTGCTTTGCTTCCTTAAATAGGAAAGTGCTATGTTATAATGTTGTATGGTCAGTGTCCAGATTTGCATAGACATAATTTGACTGTAGGGCTGATGCAGTGTCAGAAGTGAATGCAGCCTATGTAGAGGACGAGAGGGCATATACATGGGTGCTACTGCAGGAGAAAAGACAAAACACAGTGCACACAGCATGAGTCAGCTACACTCAGTGGCCACTCTATTAGGCACACCTGTACCTACTAATACAATCCAATATAACTGTTGTGCCAGAAAGTTTCCTTTTCTGCTGCCTGTAATGCTCAGGTTTTCTCTG
>OMLB01053475.1:15457-44094 GCA_900302555.1 Myripristis jacobus
GTGTGCTGCTGTCTCCATAGGTCTGCCTTGGCAGTCTTGTTATGTCTATACTATTCCATCAGCTTTAAGTAAATACAGAAGAAAGATAATATAATTCTGTCGATGCATCATAACTTCACATAGGCTACAGTTTTTCTGAGTACACTTAAAATGTAGCGCCCAGACACCTTAGATATCATCTCTTGTTACTAAATATGCTCTATATGTACATTTCTCACTAAATTATAAGTAGCCCAGTATAAATTATCATTACTTGCAGTTAAAGTAGACCTCAGACTGGTACATTGCGGGCCAGGTCTGGTATAACTGTCAAAGCAGGAGGTGAAAATTCAGAACTTGTGGACCATTATAGAGTATTTGTCTTCACTAGTCTTTACTGTCTTTACATAATTTATGGAGAAAATAAGATTTTAAAAAGCCATTTTTTGCTTCCTACTAGGGACATTATGATGTACAACAATTTAGGCATTTTCACCATCTGTTTTCATTATTTTTTTAACTGAAGTGCTTCATGAATACAGTTACAGGAATGAACCTGGCACCACCAAGCAAGTTAAACATTTTATTAAAACTTCACATTGCTTGTAGCAGATGGCATAGGCTTAATTAGTATAGAACAAGTGTTGGTCATTATGATTCCCATGATTAGGACAGTTGAGCTTGATACTTTCTCTAGTTCAATAATTTAGAGCTTCTCTCATTTACATGTATTTTATTTTTGAATATCATCTCCAGTTGCCTCAGTTTACCTCAGTATGCATCTTTTCCTATAAATGTTTAATGCATTTTCTGTAATCTGAGGGATAGGCAGTTCATTTAGGACTAGTGTTCTCCACCTTCATCAGCACCAATTTAAGCCCGCAATTCAGCTGCAATCCCATCTGACAATCCCACTGTCCCACTTCAGATAGTTTGAATATCATGTTCACCATGCTTTATGTAGGAATATGGTTGTAGATTAGATGTTGATTATCTCACCCTGACTTTCTAAATACAGTGTTATCCATTCCTGTGCAAATGAGTCTTCATCCTGTACTAAAACAGAATATGGATGAATGATCTTCAGCCCAAACATGTACTCTGGAGATGTCATCTTATATTTCAAAGGGTCTACAAAGTCTTTTGGGCAGGGGCAGAAGAGCCACTGTCTCACCATGCACTTAACATAAAATGTGTAAAGAAACTTATATCACTTATATCCTATCAACCTTTTAAGCACGTTGCAATGGATTCTGCAATATCTTACACAGCTTTCCCTGCCTTTTATTAGTGGTGATAGTTTTGACTTTTTTAATTATAGAATTTGATTATTCTGTGGCTATGAACACAGAACTACTTGAAGTCTCTCCTCTATTGTGAAGTGATGTTTTCCACATTTTCGGTCTTAAGCTGTCAGTGTGCATTTGTCATGACTGTTCAAAGCTATCTTAAATTTGACTAATTGCATTTTAGCTTAAAGTTGGCTTAGTGGACTGCTTTATCCTGGATTGATTTGTTAGGTAAACTTAAGTCAGGCTTTTCAAAGTAAACAACATATTTTTTTTTTCTCAGTTTCTTTTGTGGAATGGGCCCCTGGTGATGTAACACACATTAGGTCTTCTCTCAACAAACAAATGGAGCCTTATCAGTGAATATATGTATTTGGAGGACTGTTTGTTTACTTATTGTTTTTATTTTTAGCCTTATCAACCAGTTGAAACCTGGCATTATCAAAAGACTGAACAGGCTCTCTACTCCCATTGCAGGGCTGGTGAGTTTTGGACTACCCATCTCTTGAGTTTCAAATGTATTTCTGCTGTAAGGTTTCTTGTGGGACAGGGGCCGGGGTTGCATGCAAGTGTATTGTGAGAAGGCACCTGCCAGCCAGGAAGTGAGACACATTGTGTGGCTTCCTGTCAACGTTGCTGGGCAACGTCATACTGTTGCTATAATTTGGCTTATCCTGAAACTAAAGTGAGACTGATATTCAGAGAGAAACTGTGTCCATCTATACATTTGACTGTAAGAATACTTTTATTTAGTATCTCATCTTTTAAATTCTCTGCATTATTTGCTCCCTGCCCACCTTCCTTTAACTTTTCCCTTTTACTTAGCATTGCCTTTTTTCTTCCTTCCAACCCTTGTCTTTCATGTCCACAAATATTTGTGATTTTGCTCCAGGATAATGTGAATGTGTTCCTGAAAGCCTGTGGAAAACTTGGACTGAATGAGTCACAGCTGTTTCACCCAGGGGACCTACAGGACCTGTCCACTCGTGTAACACTCAGGTATAATTGTCTCTAAGAGGCAGTATTTTGGCAGGTGTGTGTGTGTGCGCGCATGTGCGAACATCCAAACCTGCATGCTCAGCGTGTCTGGTGGATTAATCGAAGATAGGAACTCATACCATTTAAGAAATGCCCATCTTTTCTCTCTTGGCAGATAAAATAAATGGAAAATTTTAGACTTAAAAAGATCAAAACCATTTGATTTTTGACAAGTATATTCATCAGCTGTGTGTAGTAAGACAGCATGAGCTTTATTGTAACATTATAAAGAATGTTTGGGCATCTAGAAACAGTGGGACACAGAGTAGTGCTAGTTTTCCCTCCTGTCATGTAGTGACAAGAATCAAAACGAGCAGTGTGGTTGGTCACAAGTACCCAGATTGAAAACCACTGCTCTAGAATAGATCATGTGATGTATTTTTTTTTTTTTCCATTCCTCTCCCCTGAGCGCGGTTTTGTTTGTGCTGTGCACTGAACATGCATTGCAGTGTGGATGTTGTACTTTGCCCATGGCAAAACTTTCATCTATCACACTAAAATATGGTTTAAAATGCTACAGTATGCTACATTTGAATATGACTTCAAATTGGCTGTTGACCCCATCTGACTTAATAAGATATTTATACAATATTTCCTGTGCCGAAAAGCTTTGTGCATTGTATGCAGAATAATTTGGGCCTAAAGAGACTTATGTGCCTTACATCTCCTTATGCATCTGTCAGCAGTGAGGGCACAGGGATTTTCAGCTGGTTTCACAGCAGGCCTAACATGCTAAATGGCGACAGAAGTGTTAATGGAACTTTTATCATTAAATTATATTTCAATTTGGGGCACCCTGGAGGCTCACTGTGCAAAGTGTGCACCACATACTACTGAGGTTAACTTAGCTGCAGTGGCCCCTTTGAATCCAGCCCTGGCCCTTTGCTGCATGTCATCTCCTCTCTGCCCTGTCTTTCCTGGCTCTCTCCACTGTGACTGTGTCTACATCATTATTTCACAGCATGTGATTTCAAATTGCACATAGTTTCGAAGTTGAAATGCTTGAAAAAGTTCAGAAATCTCTGTGATGCTAGCTCTGGTGTAATAATTCATAACATGGGGTTGTGGCTCTTAACCGCAGATGGCTTTAAAAAAAAACAAAAAAAAAAACGGGGAGCATGCTCATGACTTCATAGCTGATTTGTTTTTATTCTGGTTTCTCTGAGCTCAGACATATTAAATTACCCGTGTGTCTTGCCAGACAAGCTGCTGGTTCATGCCAGCTGATGACCTGGACTGTGTAAACTCTAATCAGCAGCTCATAGCATTGCAAATGAGAAGGTTTTGACATATTGCTGTAGTTTTATTTCTTTATGACTCTGTATCTCTGAGCAGCTGAGATACTGCTAGTCTGAACTGGATCCTTGTTACAAGTGATGCCACTGTATATACAATCATGAGTATCCATTTTCTTTGCATGAACTCATTTATATCTCTCTCCTGTTATTTTAGGCGTGAAGAAAGCAGTAGGAGACTGAAAAATGTAAGTAGTGTATTTAAACTTGCTAATGTCATTTAGAGAATTACATTTTAGAATATTTCAGTTAAATAATACACTAATGCACTCATTTGTAGTATTTCTATGTAATGCAGAGTAGTGGTAGTTTCCCTGTCCAGTTGATAGTATATTTCTGTTTTCTTTTCCTTGGTTGTCTCTAAATAAGCAGCAATAATGTTATGACACTCTGGGCTTATACTGTTTGCTTCCAGTGTGAGTGACGTAGTAATTGAGACATTCTAAAGGCAGACTCAATGTAATTCATACAACTGGACAGATGTGTCTTGTAAATTGTAATGCAATTTGTCTAATTTTACAGAATTGATCTTGTCATCGCAAAACTAGGCACTGTAATTTCATCTCAGCCAAGGAAGGAGCCTAATAAGAATTGTCTTTTCACATTTCCATGGCTGTGACATGCAAAGAATCTTTCTTATGCTGAAATGTGACTCTTTTACACTAACACCTTGCATATCACAGTCTTTCTGGTTGTTATAAAGTCATTAAGATTGCCCTTTTGGAAAAGTATTTAAAATCCTGGGTGTGTCATTTTACCCTGATTTAAGCCTATTTCTGCTGAAAAATGTGACTTTTTACCAATGAAAGGGTTTTTTTCCCAAACATCCATCAGCATCTGACCAGCTGAAGGTCCTTTTTTAAATGGGTTAAAATACAAACTTAACTGAAGCCTTTTTCCATAACATTCTGAAGGGAGTTAGTGCCTTAATATGGTAATTGGCCAGACATGAGGGAAAACCAAGATCATTTCAAGTTGAGATGGCACAAATAGGCTTAAATAGCCAGCAAGTCAGTTGACTGTGTGTCTGCTTTAATAAATCTTTGATGAAAATTGGTTATTGTCAGCTCATAGTGTACCCGTACATACACTGGTGTTGCAAGCTGAAAGATATCTGCAAATAACCACCATTAAGTTATGATAGGCATGTTTAAAATGACCCTTATGCATAGACTGAAAGAACTCTTAATTCCTAATTCCTCTATTCTGTTATTGCTTTAGACTGAGCATGTCCTTATTCAGGGCAGGTGTTCACATGTGCAAGTCTAAGTCATTTCCGAGGAAATATGAAAGTGGCATCACCTTACCCCAGCACTTCAGTACATGAATAGCATGTGCAGCATAGACACTTTATTGGGTGTAGCAGCCAGTGGTTCTCTAGAATAATCATGGAAATCCCACTTTTTGTGTTTTATATAAATTTTCACTTACAGTACAAAGGGGTATTGCAAGTACAGAGTAAAGAAAACGGAATAAATGTCTAAAAAGTTGCCAGTGTGGGGTATTCAACACACTTTTAATGTGTATCAACATGTGCAGCAGTGTTTTTTTGTTTTTTTTATAACCTCATTTCTTTTTGTTGGTCTCTTATCCAGGTTTTGATCACAATCTACTGGTTGGGTCGAAAGGCTCAACTAGACCCCTTCTACAGTGGCCCACAGCTTAACTTCAAAGCCTTTGAGGGGCTTTTGGGGTTAGCCTTGTCTAAGGTAGACTGCGTCTGCATGCTTCATACATAAGTGTGTTCCCTTTTTTTTTTTTTTTTTTTTTGTCCCCACTTGCATTAACCCTGTCTCTGTGCCGTCTGCACCCAGGCTCTAGACGATGGCAGCAGTGTGTCTGTGAAAGACAGCAGATACAGAGAGTATTGTTATCCAGAGAGAGAGGAGTTGCGGCGCATGAGGCCAGGCTACAGGAGAGAGAACTCTGCGGACAGCATCGAATCCCTGGACTGGCGTGCCCGTCGTACCGGCAGTGAATGTAAATTTCCTTTGCATTCTAAATCCTTTCTGCACAGTCTATAAATTTTGCACACCAGAGCATGCAACTTTCTTAAAGGGCTGCCAGATTCTTGTCTAATGCTGTTATAGATTATTGCTGTGGTGTTTCTGCTCTGTTTCCCAGAGATCACCTGGTAATCAGTGTGCTCAGTTCCACAATGTGACTTTCTTTGGAGTTTCTGTCGGTACCGCAGCTCTTAGTTGAGCAACGGTGGCTGTCACTGCTCACACTAAGTGTTTTCTTTTTTCTATTTTATTCCAAACAAAACACTGTTGCTGTTCCCAGTAACATTCAAAAGAAAGCGGCTCGCGCTCACTAAAGTTATTTAAACTAATTATAAATTTCCCCCGGAGAGTCAGGCATGTTTATCACAGTCACATGTGCTAACACACCATCTTGTGTATATTAAGTGGTAATGTGAAATATGTCACTTTCTGTATGCCAGACGATTTTTTCCTTTGAAAGACTTAGATGCTATCATATCTTCAGAGCAGCATATGTAGAAGCTTTTCTGAATCGGATATAGGTTGAATCCCTCTAGTTTTGCATCAGGTGGCAATAAACAGCAAAACAAATGTCTAAATGAAAATATATTGGGATATTACTTTATTTTCCATTTTATTGGCAGTCCTGTGATGCATGTTGAACTTAACTTCATTTTATGCACAACAGTCTGAATGTCTGTGATTCCCTCATCTGGCTATTTCATTTCCATGCAACCTCATTATACTCGTGCTCAGTACACGTCAGTGATAGATTCTGGCAAGTTCCACACAGTGGTGATAAAGTGCATGTGGTTGGAGGGAGTGCAGCGCCCGTTGCAATGCTCCCTAAAGGCTGGGACGTGTGAAGACTCAGTAACCCAGTGAAGGTTTATCGTCTGTTCTCTCTTGATTTTGAGCTTTTTACCTCCCTTTTAAAAGCATAATGTATTCTCTTTTTTGGTGTGAAGTTTTTTATTTTTTCATTGCTTTTATTGCTGCTTTCATTTCTCGTCTCTGCTTGCATTGCTCACTTCTCATGTGTCTCCCTATTTATGTCTGTGTGGTGTCCAGGTTGTGGGAGTGACGCAGAAGCAGAGCAGGGCTTCAGGATGGAGGCCACGCAGCCCGCAGCCCAGCAAAGCAAAGGCCATGTCCCACCACCACTCCTACGGAGACGACAAGGGTGGGAAAAGAGCTGTCCCAGTTCCCTCACCAGGTACTGCTCACATGAGAACAGACACCCAACATGCAACTACTAACTCACTTATCCTCTCTGTAGCTGACTTAACATTGACTTGCATGGCCATCTGAAATTGTGTTTTACATTTTGTTTTGCATGTCCTGAACTTTGGTTTTCTTGCAATATTTTCTTTTAAATTTTTTATTTTATTTATTTCAGGTTTGGATTTTTACTTAAAAAATAATAATACATTTGTATAGCACTTTTGTTAGTGCTCAAAGATTTTTAGAATTTTACAATCACATGGAGTAAACAATACTACTACTTAGCATTAAAACTATGGTGTGGGACCATATAAGTAAGTGTCTATGTTTAATGGAATAGTGGCAGAATCTTGTAAACTATAGCTATTGCTACTTGTCATAATATGTGGAAATCAGTACTACAGTAAAATGACATTCAGGTTCTCTATTCATCACTAGATATCAGTGGCTTCTAACCTCACTGACATGGCATGTGTTGTTCTCAGCTGAAACTCATTATTGAGCAAATCTACCATGGTGAAGTCAGTTTGGAACCACAGTTCTTTCAAGTCTTTTTTTTTTTTTACTTTTTTTTTTTTTTAACAGTTTATCCTTGTCTATCATTATCTTTTCCTGTAGCCTTGTAGACTAAAGGCAAACATTCATGCTCACAGCCAATACACAAATGCTGCTCCTGGTCTCCATACATGGAAAGGTTACCTCTCAGAGTCAAAAGAGTATCATGAGTCCGATGTATAATTAATGTCTGCAGTGCATAAGGTTTTAAGTTGTTTAGAAGAAATTGTCAACTTGTTGCTTGACTGGTTCTGGTGCTGGTTAGTGAAGACCAACAGGACCCAGTATGTATCAACTTTTTTACTGAGAAGAGCTGTCTCCAGGTAAGCTCTTCTCACCTTTGTGACTTTGCAAGTGATCTACTATCAGGTCTGGGTCCACTCAGAGTCCCACGTCTTGTTTACCATCCCTCTGTACGGTGAATACTGTGAAATCCCAACCCCTCCCTAAGCAGTGGGTTAGGATATATACTTTTTTCAGGTGGATTTTTATCACTCCCAGCTCAGATAAGTGCCCCTTTTAAGACAAAAAACATTATTCAGACATTGGAAATGACAATAGACAACGTTTGATATAGCCGGCTGTCTCGGGCTGTCTTGATAGTGAACTTCCTTGTCATCCGCCTAACAAGCAGTTGAGCTGAGCAAACAACTCTATACCTGTAAGCGCTGTGGCTGGCTCTACTAACTTACACACACACACACACACACTACACTTGGAAATCGTGAAGCCCAGAATAGAAATAGGATGAATTTACCCCAGTGCGTAATTTTTCAGTTACAGTTCTGCCTCTTATATGATTTGACAAGCTTGTGAAGTAACATACTTAAAGAAATGGTGATAATATTTTATTCAAAAGTTGTGCATACATGATGCAACACCACATGCCCTGAATAAACATCGGCATGGGTACTGTATACCACTCTTTGCAGCAGCAATGTAGGTGCTCCCGTCACCCTTGAACCCCACCGTGCCTCGTCACCCCTTGAGCAAGAAATTGATCAAGAGCTTTTTCTGCGAGCTCAGAGTGAGGAAGACTCTGAAGATGATAATACTGAGGCGGACCCTGTCTTAGATGACTTGTATGTCAGGAGAGTACAGCTGGCCCTTCACCAGACCTCCACCAACCCCAACTATGACTGCTTCTTACCTCGATACTGGACACCTGAGGAGGAGATTCGTGTCCGCCGGATCTACCTAGGCTCCCAGAAGAGACCCTGGTACCGTAAAATGCAAAACCTAAGGTCTGTCGTCTGTTGAGATCAGTCGTCCTCTGTGCAAGGCAGTGCTAAGAATGGACGTGTGAAAGCAATTGTGCCTCACTTAATACAAAGCAAAGCTGAAAGGCAGTGTTATACTCACTCATGCTTCAAGTGTGTATTTCTGCCCAATTTTTGTTTGCGTTGCTTCAGGATGGCAATTATTCTTGGAAACATTAAATGGCCAAAAGTAGCAGAGAGCAGCAGCACATGGCTGACTTTGTAATCTGTAGTCTACTGCTGTCTACTTGGATGCAATCTAATAATAAATCCTAAATATTTAGGCTATGGCTTTAGACACCAGTTTACTGATGAGCTTAACCACACCAGCAAGCTAGTTTTAAGTAGAGGATGTAATCCATAGAAGCTGAAACTGCTCAACCAACTTTATAGCTATGCATTGTCTTTACAGTGTTGGAATTAAAGGCAACTCTTCTACATATATTTCAATCCATTGTTGTTCTTACTTTACTCATTTGATTCACTTTTTCTTCCTTTCTTATTTCTTTTGCCGTAGCCATAAAGCTTTAGGTTCTGAGGATGAGTTTGATTTTGAGATTTCCTGGCTTGTGACATCTGCTGCACGAAACATCTCTCCTATATCTCAAGAGTATCAACACCATCTCTGAGAGTCCCCCCTCTGACCCTGGACATGCGCTCCATTCTTCACCATCCAAAACGCAGCATGTGTGCACATACATGCACATATACCCCCTACGCAAGCCCTCTGGCACTCCGCTTTTCCACTGTTTGCACAGACAACCTTCATACACCCTCATCACATGCTGCTCTTTATTTGCAGGTCTATCTCACGCTTCAGTGAACTACATAACGTTGGTTAAGATATGCAAATTTTTGCTGTGTTTATGAAATGGGTTTTTTATGAAATAATCAGTCGAGTGTACTTTGCCTTTGAATTTCTACTGTTTATGATTAAAGTTTATCAGAAACATTTGTTCCTAAGTACGGCTTGCTGTGTTATCTGGCGTTTACTCAGGCACCTTTTCATGGAGTAGTTATGATGTGATCACTTTTTGGTGTTGACAGTGTCATGCTGAGTCATCAGTCACTTTAAATGATGGTCAAACAAATGACTCGTGGTGTATCTGGCTTTAATGTTGGAAAAACAGACTATGTAATAGTGACAATAAAGTATTGTACATCATGTGGGTTGTCTGCATTACATGCACTTTTTTATTTTTGCTAAAAGAGGGACATTACAGTAGTGGTGGTGAAGCAAAGTATGCTAAGTATATGTCCTTCTTATAGTCTGCCTGTTTTAATATTAATATAATTTTTAGTGTAGCCTGTTTTTTATGCCTGATCTTCATCACTTGTTTCAGTGATGTGAGTTAAGTGGTTGAAACCAGCGCCTTATGTGTAGCTCTATTTTGACCTTCATCAGTTCTTGTGTCTGTTTCTTTGGTTCTGTAGAGAATGTCAAATCCAGGCCAGACCTGGGAGACCACCTCAGGTCAACCCTGGCTGGATTTGGTAAGTCCTTGAGCGAAATGCAGGGGTTTTTTTACTCCTCAAAATCAACTTTTCTCTATATCAAAGCAAAAAAAAGAACCTTTCTTTGTCAAAACAGCAGTGAGAAGGTGTTGAGCAAAAGTTGTCCATCCAAAGAATCTGAAAAAGATGTTTGAGACAACTCTCTGAGCCTGTCTGCTTTGTTTTGCTTTCTTTGTTTGCTTTTGTCGCCATGTTTAGCTTATCTACACAGAAAATAAGCCGCACACATCCTCTGCCTAATCATGAAGATACTTGGCATAGCTGTTGTTAATTCTCTGCTGAGCTGAGACTTGGCAGTGAAAACATGCCAAACTGCAGCATCATTTGTGATCACAGTCTCGCTGCCTTCTCTCAAATGATGTCATTGTTGTGATGCAGCACCTAGCTGCCAAATGCCTCTGAGTAATTTGAATGTCAAGTTTGACGTTCTCTGTCGCCTAGAGAAATACTGTTTGTTACACGTCATGGCTGCTGTGCTATCCAGATGAGAACACCCACAGCCATTTGTATTGGTCAGGCACTTCACTTGCCTGCTGCTCTCACTTGGTGAAGGGTTTTGTTGCTTAAATATAAAATGTTCTGTGTTGTAGCTGCCATGCTGTGGCTTACCATATGCTCAACACGTTTTGCATGCACCTTTTGTTTTGAAGCTGGCATAGAGTACATACTGTGCAATGTAACATGGTGTGTTTGTGCATGTGTGTGTGCTGCGTTGGGATGCTGCTGCTGGTTCACTGTTTGTAATGCTGCTGCTTGCTCAGAAGGTGATGCTGTCAAGCCATATAAAACTGCATTTTCCCCCACTCTGTGTTTTTTGATCAGTATACCATGTGTTATAACATTAGATCTGTTGACTTTCTGCCTGTCTGAACCAGGAGCAAATCAATGAGTGACATCCCGATGGTATATCCTGTGCATAAAGTTCCTGATGGGAATATGTTTGATGCCGGCCTGAACATTGATGAGGCGAGGGAGTGGAAACAGGAACACCTGCAGAGGAGCACCACCGGTGTCAAGGATGGCGAAGCTAAATGGCAGGATGTAAGTCAAGCAAAATCAATTCAAGAACAAATAATTGCTTTCAGAGTGTACCTGTTGAAATAATGCTTGATGCTCAATGAGCCTTGGAATATATTCAAAAGCGTGGGAAGGAGTGTGAGATGGGTGCCATCCACTGGCAGTGTGTGTGTGTGTCTACAAAAGTTTGGACAATAGATTTTACAACAGGGTATGCCACAAAGTAGGATTAGCAAATTAGATAAGCTTAAGTGTTCTGAAGTAAGCCATCACCAACATGCATAACAACAGCATACGTCTTAATCCTGATACTCATGTTTTGTTTTACGGATTCAAACCAGTATCACTGGCACAGATAAACAATCATCTTTTTTTCACAGTTATCTGGCTGACTGTCTAATCCTGCTTTGTGAAATACCCATCAGGTGTCTCTAATCCTCTCAAGCCAGTTCAGGATTCACTGGGGGTGAGGAGGTGGCTGTCACTGTCGTGCATTCAGCCAGCACACAACATGATCTTCCCTCATGCGTCTTGTTCTGTCATTTTATTAGATGTTATGGGGTAGGAAGATGAATTATATTTAACAACCAACAGCCTGGAGTCTGGACAAGCTGCTGACTTTACCTGGTGTCTTGCATCATCCAGCTGCTTTTTTCTGGTTACGTCTGTCTCCTGCTTAAACTGAGAAATCGAGAAACTGAGCATTGATTGTTCATTTCAGTTCAGACAATTTTATTTATCCCAAGTGGGCAATGAATTGCCCACTTGTTACAAAATGAACTAAGAATAGAACATGTGAGAGAGCTCTTTTTGGTTTTCTAAGGAGACTAACATTAACGATAGGTTATATACTGTATTGACAGTTGGGCTGCACAATGTAGTCGCTGTGATGCTGATCAGCCTCTTGTGGGTAGACGACTGGTGCTTCATTTGACTTGCAGATGCTTCTGAGATTGGCAAAGTTGATTGTTTCTGTGGTCATTATTCAGCTGCAGTTGTAACATTCGAAGATATACAGTTAAACAAAATGGTATAAAAAATCTGATGTTTCTGTTGGAAATAGTTCAAGATTATTTTATATTTCTGTATTGCTTGGTCATTGTCTTTGATAAGCTGAACTCTAAACAGCAGCACCATGTAGTGCCTGTCAGACTAACTGATAACTCATCCCTGGCAACACGATTCTAACCTTGGTCCGCGAACATGCTAATGGACATTTCCACAGTGTCCCCCTTGCTTGTTTCTTTGAAAATATTGATAATGACATGACCGTACATTCACATATTAGTGTTGCCGGCTTGTGTGTTTGTGTCAGGATTTGACAAAGTGGAAGATGCGTCGCAACAGCACCAACTCTGACCTCCTTAGGAAGTTGCAAGAACGAGAGCATACTGTTAAGCAGATACCCAATGGGGCTGTGACTGGCCTCAAGGAGAATGGAACACATGGTGGGCTGCCACAAAGGTATGCTCATACTACATATGGGATGTAAGACATAAACCATATTCTCTCAAACCTGTGTCCAACAACTGCTAATCTAAGTTGATAACCTGTTGAGAATTCTGCTGTAAACTGATATAATGTGGCACACCACCCCCCTCCTATCTTTCTCTATCTCTCTCTCCCTCTGTTGCATTGTCTCCTCTTTCCTTACATGCTGAATTCTCCAGAGACCTGCAGTCACTAAGCAGCCGAAACCCTGCCCCCACTTCTTCCTCTACCTTCCCTGCATCAAAATCATCTTACTCTGATCTCCAACCCCGCACTCGAGCTCTCCTGGCTCGCAGCTATACCACTGACGGCCTCTCCAGCCCCACAGCTCCATATAATACCCACAACCCAGCTCACGCTCAGGTAAGCTCACACTTCATTTAACAATGTTTACCTTAGTGTAATTTCAAGAATTCTGATGAAAGATCCTCATGAAATGATAGCTGCAGCTGTGCATGAGATGTATCATAAATGTTGTTTTGTTCAGTTTGTTACAAAGCAGACCTTTTATCATTCGGGCACAGAAAGAGTGTTTACTTTAGCCATTGTCAATTTATTCATATTCAGGAACATCCCATCGCTACAATGCCTGGCTCAGATGTCACAGTCTTGGCAGAAGAGGCTTGGTCTGGTTCATTAGCCCCAGATGGAGTTACCACACCTTCTCTGGGCTACCCCTTCAGCTCTCAGACCCAAGCCAAGGCCCAGGGCAGCACAAGTTCTCTCCAACCCACATCTGAATTGGCCCAGCCTGGAAATTTTTTGAAAGACCAAGTCACCTCTGCGGTCACAACAGAACTGCCAAATGACACCATAACAGCAACTTGTGCCAATGATTCAAGAGCAGCTGTCACAAATGGCCCCATCTCTGCTATGGACACTGGTTTTAGTCACATGGAAGTCTCCCCTATGGATCCCAAAGTTCCCATCTTTCACCAGACAACAGCTGATGCTCAGAAGTCCCAAGCAGAGGCCCAGCAGATGTCTGTGGAGGCCTCTGACCAGCAGGCCCCAGGCCTCTACAGGTATATCTCCAGAACTGGGTCATGGTCAGGCTCAGCCAGCCTTCCCCGGGGTTACCGGAGGTCTGAAGGCTCATCCCGTCTCTCTGCTGTCGTCACAGCCAGACCCTATGGGACCAAGCCATCCAGAGTGTCCTCACTGCCCAGACTGTGCAATGTGAGTCCACTGGTTAGGCCACAGACATAACATAAATAGCACAAAATTAGTTTGGTTTCTTTTACATCAAAATCCCATTACTTTTGCTTTCTGGAACATGACCTTTTAGTGGTTGCTGGCTTACCAGGAGGCATACATAAAACTTGTAACCAAAAATACATTACAGATTTTTGAATAATCTCACCCCTGCTATCAAATAAAACCGTAACAATATTTCAGGTAGTTATGGCAGTGGGATAGGGATAAGAAATCATAGAGATGGTAGAGAGTCATTCCTGGAAAATAGATTGCCCAGTTTCATGTATTAGGTTTAAAGTGGAAAGAGCTGCCTCCTGCTGATTTTGTTTGAGATAGCCTGTCTGGCATTGCCGGATTGTAGGGCAAAGGGAGGTGTGTCGGGACTTAGCTAGCCAAATAGGTTAGCTAGTTAATGTAATGCCTTGAAGTAGGACTTAAAAGAGCATTTCCTGTGTGTGTGCCTGCATGTGTGTGTGCGTGAACTACATATGAGAGATCTTGCGTTACCTTTGTTTTCCCAGATCTCCTTTCCTATTAATAATGCAAATGCTGCTGCACCATTGTAACTAGTGTCAGCTCACTGCAAGGTTAAAAAAAAATCGGTCACTTTCCTTGGATAGTCCCTTATAGATATTCAACAGAAAGTCAATTGATGTAAAAGTTAAATATCAACAAGATGTCAGGGGAATGTCATCAGCCATAAATTGTATTTCAACAATATACTGGCACATCTATTGACATTCTGTTGTTTGTGTTTTGTTGAATTTGAACGAACCTGAAGGCCTAGTTGACATTACTGAAGGACCCCCACTGTGTTATTATGAAACCCACCAGAGTCATAGGCAAGAAACCCAGAAATGGTTAAAGTTAGGGTTATGGTTTAGTGAGGACTTATACGTCAAGCCTGTTTTAGCAAGCAGACAAGACGCCAACAAATTTATGACGAGTCAGCGTCGGTAGGTGTATCTTGCCAAGAACTGTAATGGGATCCATAATAATGATTTACAGACATGTTGTTTAATTATGGTGTTTATATACTTGAATGCCCTCCCTCTGAGCACGCATTTTCTTTTTCGTCGATTTCTAGGAGGATAACAATGCAGGCTCTCTGTTGAATGGTGAGCAAGACAGATCTCTGCAGCCGATCAGACCCACCCTCAACAGACAGGCTGCGACCTCACAGATCATGGTTCAAGGCCAGGCTTCCGTCACACAGAACAGCGGTAACCAGGAAGCAAAGCAAAATGGTGAAGAACGGAGTGACGAAGGGAAACATGCAAGTTCATTCAGCCGTTCTTCCTGCCAGACCAGTAGCTATCGTTACCAACCATACGCTCAAACCCAGCCTGTAGCCCAGCTCACCAACGGACAATCCCACCACAGCAAAACCCCGACTCTGTCATCTAATTTAGCCATTGCTCCCCCAGAGGTTTGTTAATTTTACAATGGAACACAAGAGCATTTAATGTGTGTCCCACTTATCCTTTGCTTGACCACTGTAGCATGCCATCAGAGTCTCTGATTTCCATCAGGAAGCACAAGACATTGGATCACACGGTGTCAGCTTTACCTGTGGGTGGTGTGTATGTGTGTTTCTCAGGTGCATCACAGTGACATGAGAGTGAGTCTTAGTCTTAAACCCAACAGCAGACCGGACTTTGGCTTCGAGACACATTGGGACTCTACTGGAGCAAGGGTCAAATTTGTTGAAATCGGTAAGACATTACTTTAACTCTAGCTTGCTGAAATTTTAATTCATTTATGTTACATATTTTTTTATTGACATGGCATAGTGTGGAGTTTAGATTTTTCTTTCTTGAAACTTTACACTCTGATAAATGGGCATTTTTAGTGATAGGGATGACTGTATTAGTCGCCCTTTTATAAATAAATAATTTAGTGTCCTCTAAAAGGCAATCCTTTTTCAAAGTACAGGGAAATACTAAAGAAAAGTAAAGCAGGGCATTGAAATATAGACATGCTGGCAGTAGAGAGAACGAAAAACAATTACATCAAAAGTACAGATGTTAACAAGGCAGTTTATTGAGAGTCATGACAGCAGAAGACACAAAGTTCCTGCTGAAGTGAGCTGAAGAAAAGACCAAGGATTTATATTGGTGGCCAAATGAGAGAGGGGTAAAACTTGGTTTGAAAGTTGTCACTACTTGCACATATGTTTGCAGAGGGTCTGCTCTTTTAAGCTAATAGGAAAGGAATTCAAGGTGCTTTTGGATTGCCCAAACAGATTATATACATGGACAGGGAAATGTGATTTAAAGACAAAGTCCTGGTCCCTAACTTGCGATCTTAAACCTTAGTGCTCAGCTCTGCAGTTTAGTCCTCAACTTGTGTTAAACAAACCATTCCTCAAGTTGGGCTTTTTTATCTTACGCCATCCTTACCCTCAGCTCCTTCATTCTTTAATGGGGCCTGTTCTTCTGTCCTCAGGCAGTCCAGCAGAACTTTGCCAGTTGTGTGTGGGTGATGAGATCGTGGCTGTTGATGGAATCGCGGTGGCACATATGAACTACGACCAGTGGAGGAACACCATGACATCCGCCCTGCAAAATGGCAATCTTAACATGGACATTCGACGCTATGGCAACAAGGGTAAGGGAATGAGCAAAGCCAAATGATGAGAGCTTGTCTATCTCCAAACTTCTTATGCACTCTTTGTCTCTGAATTATTAAACTCTAACATACTTCTGTGGTTACAAACGGTAAAGTCCTGTGAAAGCAGCAGTGTCATATACCATGTGACCTCATTTGTGATGGCTGGTTACTAGACTGGAGCACCAGTGGTGGGAGTCATCACAACCAGCCATGTCAGACCAGGAAGACCCTCAATCTGACTGCTGCAGCACCCATACTGATAAGTCACCCTGATCATTATGCCAACAATGCTGCCTCTGCAGAAACCACAGTCATGGAATTGTCCAAAATCAACGGACAGCCAGTCAATGTGAGCAACAACACAATTTCCTCAACAATCACTTGCATTCAAAATACAGTAGATGGAATCAAAATCTCTACCTGTAGCAGTGCAACTTAATAAAAGCTGCTGACTATATGAAGCATTGTGTTCTTTCACAGGGTATAGATTGCAGAGGCATGGCTGGAGAGTTTTCTGACAACTCCAGGAGTAAAGGTAATAACTCTTCTATAGCACTGCAGGATTACATTAAATAGAGCACAAACAACAGTAGCACTGAGCAACTTGACTTCTGTCATTCCTCACCTTACATTTCCTCCCTCTTTATGTAGACTATAAACTTATTATTAGGAAAAATCAGAGGAGGAGAGCAGAATTTTTCAAACAAAAAGGTAAATTCCAGGCTAAACTTTGGCTCCTTGCAGACACTATTGGTGGCTGGGGCTTTGCTTGTTGGTAATTGTAAAACTGTTAAGTGTTTTATCACATTAGAAAATCAACAACCAACAAATTTCAGTTTAATCAAGAAAGTAGTTGAACAGTCTCAGTAGAAAATATGCAAGTGATAATTTCGGTCTTTGTATGTCCCTGTGCAACAATGACAGTTGTGTATAAGTGGATTCAAGTATCACTGACATAACACTGATGATAGCCGTAATGTAATAACACACTGGACGTGCACCACATGTAGGAAGTCCTGTGTTAATGGTCACTAATTTTGGTAGTAATTTTTCATGATAATTTAGGTCTCTTGCACAGGCAGACATGTTGATTGTGATTTGATAATGCTGTGGGTTCAGTCATGAATCATATGTTTTCTAAAAATAGACTCCTCTTCGGGATGTGCAAGGATCAACTCATGGGTTTACCTATGTGGTAAATGTTAACATAGTGTGGGCATTTTTGATATTGTGCTGTGCTTCTGATCAGCATGCTCGACTCCAGAAGTGGAAGCTTGTTTTGGAGTATTGCAGCGTGTGAACACTGTTTCTGTTACAGCATGTGAAGTGCTTCTCTGTCCCTAATAAGGCATGCTCTGCTCATACAAGCTTGCTCTCCACAATACGGTGTCTTTCTCAGTATTTGCTGTGAGCTGTCCTTGTGCAGGGGATACATCAGCAGATCACCAGGCTGATTTATTCCTGACTTGTTCATTTAACAATCGGAAGGAAATCCTAATCAGAGGCTTGGTCACGAACAGTGTTTGGCATAAATTATCTGGTAGAGGGAGGGGTTTACAGATTCAATCTTAGCCACCCTGATTGACTCACAAACTGATGTGAGCTGCCCCAATAAGATCAAACCTGCATGATATTTACAACCTGACATCTGCTCTCAATCTGAACAAGTTCTTTGTGGGGATCAAAGATTTATTATAGCAGTGACTGCCAATAACCAGTGAAAGCTGAATTTACAGTGAGGTGAGGCAGAAGCAATACAAGTGACATATCAGGATTCAGCAGGATAAGTGGAGATAAGCTGTGTACTGTGTAGTATCCCATCCTCGGAGTGAGCATGTTTATGTCTAAGAGACAGTAAACCTGAGACCAGTAGTTGTATTGGACACAATAGATTTGCAAAATTAAGTTTGATTCTTTAACTCCTAGTGTGTCCCCAGCCTTAGTGTAGTGTGTATAAAACCTACATGAGATTATAGACTTAATCTGATGACTTTGTTTTCTCATCTAGGAGGCTCAGAGTCTGCAATATCTGATGTAAGTAACACTGAACACTGTGTGTAGGTGCATGCATGCTTACATGCGTGTGGCAAAAGTGGTTGTGTATTTGTGTTTGTGATTTAGCTAATGTTTGCATCACCAGCTCCAGGTGCCATCACTTAATGCCTCCTCATCCGGCTGGTCTTGGGACCATGAAGAGGAGCGCAGGCGCCAGGAGAAGTGGCAGGAGGAACAAGAGCGCCTCCTACAGGTCACGACAATTCCCAGAGCATAATCGCAGAAGACAGAGAGGGCACTCAGTTACAATATTGTCTTGTTTCTTGATTTTTAAGCACTTATGTTTAGTGAAAACCATACTAAGTTCATGCAAGATAACTGACAGAAAAAATGGCACTGCTAAGAAAACTGTGGATTCAACCATTGGTGGTGGTGGTGATAACACATGAATTATTTATTTCTTTAACTGTATTCACCTTATTGTGGAAGATTTGTGTGGTTTCAACTGTGTGTGTGTGTGTGTCTGTCTGTTTTTCAGGAGCAGTACCAGCGGGATCAGGAGAGGCTGGAGGCAGAGTGGCGGAAGGCGCAACAAGATGCAACTGGGGAATACAGAAAGCCAGAGGTAAATTTGTGTGGGTTGTGGAATCAAATTCAGGCTGCAGCCACATTTCTTAATTATAGCTGAATCTATCCAAGGCAGCATACTTAGCGAATATTGTATTACTTCCCACTGTATGGTTATAATTATGAACATACCTCAAACTTAAAATTCTCAAATTGCAGCCCTCCCAGTGTGGTATTCAACTCCCTAGGCCTCAAGTCAGTCGAGTCATGAGTCCTCAGTGTTTGAGTCAAGTCTGTGTCACCAATTTTGAGTCGCATTTGATTCCAGTCCACATAACCTGTGCCTGTGATCAAGTCATCTGTCCATGTCTGAGTTGATTACAAGCTGGGCTCGTAGCCGCTCTGTTTGTTGTTAGCTGACGTAACTCGCTCATGGAGGTTACGTTTCATCTTTCAGAGTTGATCGTTCAGGTCATACAGTCAGTTTTGTGATAATGTTACCTGTCCTTAATGTATACTGATTAGAACACAGCTGCCTACTTTTCACATCAGCTCACATACTTTCCTGGATGCATCCTTGACAGATGTCTATTAAAATATGATGCTGTCCCCGTCTTTTTTCAACTATTTGTTTGCAGATTGAGAATCCATTGCGAAATCTGTATAGGCAAAACACACCACACGGGGATTTCCCTTCAGCATCTGTGAATGCTGCAAAAAGAAAAAAATGAGTCCTCAACTACAGCGTCCAAAGGCAGTTGATGCACAAGTCCTGGTCAAGCTCATCATTGACCCATCATAGATAGATAGATAGATTCTTTATTTCTGTGTCATGCACCAGAAGGTGCCCAGCCCACATGGACTTTGGACACAACATATAAATCATTGCATCATTGCATAAATATACAGTATAAAAATAAAAGTTGGAAATAAAAGCAAGAACTCTATTTTCCAAACTCCACTTCAAATATATAGAGCATTCTGTCTTTTTTCCCAACCCTTACACACAAAATCTGCCAAAAAGAAAATACCTTCACTAAAACACAATTCAAGTCTGTCATAATCATTTAACCAAAAAAGTTAACACAAATAGATGACATTTTACAAAATAACTGATGTCTTAATTCTTCATATAATGGGCAGTAAAACAAAAAATGAAGCTCACTTTCAATTTCCTCCAAATCACACAATAAACAAATTCTGTCCTCCTCAGGAGTACCAATGAATCTACCTGTTTCTAAAGCTAATGGTAAGGTCCCAGAATGTAACTGTGCACAAAACAACCTTTGACTCTTAGATACATTCTGCGTGACATACGGTTCAGGACCATAATCCTTCTTAATAAGACGATATGTTCTTAGTTTTGGTTTACACCATAAGTCCACAGACCAGCTCTCTTTATATTTAAGAAACATGTAATTCTGCATTTCATGAATATTACAACATAATCTATTTAATTAAATGAATGAAGAATTATTCATAAAAAATAGAGATTTAACTTACTTACTCATTAAGAATGGGTCTGCTGTCTGAGAGATTTCCCTAATAGCACACTCACATCAGCCCTACAGCATCCTGATAGACTCTGGAGATTGTTATAACATCGGGTCTCTGGAGTAAAAGTCCAATGGAATGTCGATATCAGACCTACATAAGTCAGCCAATTGCAATCTTAGATTTACAGCCTGTATTGGGCAGGTGTATTTGTACTATCTGGGTGTAGACACTGTAGCCAGTTAGAATACCAGTTAGAATAGAGTTTTCCAGTGCCATGCACTACACCAAGTATGAGACAGCTCCACAGATCAGTGGCATCATGTCAGGATTTGAATGTAAGAAGAGACAGGGGGAAGATTGTTTCTGTCATGGTAAGCAAGCTAACTTAGCTGGAGTACTCTAAGACAGTTGGCAAGGACAAATAGGAAAATAAAAAGTAGCCAGAAAAGGCTGTCCCTTGCTTAGTGCCAAACTGCAGCAATGAAGTGATTGTTTCACACAAAGCACAGCAAAGTACATATAAATACAGACACGCGTGACCCATAAACCAGAACATACATGGCCTATCAGCAGTGTTTGTGCTCCGTATTAGACTTGTCCAGTTGGCTGATCTTTGGTGCCAGGTGATATCATCACCTGCTGCACTCTGTAGAAGGTGGAAACACAGATCAGCATGTGTGTACATTGAAATGTTTTTGACATTGGAAATCCTGAAACCCAGATCTGTGAAACTAATAATATTAAGTTGGTATTTTTAATTGGAAGTGCTGACACTTATGTTTGCCCCAAGGGCCTACTAAATTAAATGTATGTTTTCTAGTGATGCCCTCATTTAGACTGTTTTGTTAGGGACCCCATGAGAACCTATTGAGGATCCTTGCGGCCCACTTTTAATTACCAGTTCTTTACAGTGTTCCAATAAAAATGCCTTTCATGTATTTTCAGCTGAACGCCTGTGAGATAACCAAAGGTGTTGAAAGCTCTGTCAGGACCAATCTCACTGTGAATGGAATTGGAAAGAAAGATGATGGGTGGAGTCCTGAAAGGGAAGATGTGAAAAGGACAGGGTCAAAACCACAGAGGAATGGGCAAGCAGTGCTGAATGGCAAGATTACAGAACAAGACTGGTAAATAAACCTTTATTCCACTTGGTTTTAATGCTACCATCATTGTGCAATTGCTTCCGTCCCTCTTGAGTGCAATCGTGATTATATGCAGCACGCACAACCACTGTGGTTAGTATTGTTTGATTTGGGGTAAATTCTAAAGCAATTTTGTGACATCCCTTGCCCCCATTTCTTATAACTCGGCATGGTTTCTCTTTCCTACACTGCTTTTGCTGATTCTGCTGCGCTTGGTGCTTCTTGTGCTGCATCTTGTTGCTGCTAATGCTGTGCCTCAGGGCGGCAGACTCCTGTGGCTTTGCCCAGTTGTCTCCTGCACACAGGTCAGTGCAAGTTTAGCTCAATTTCCTCTTTTTTGCAAACACTTAGTCTAGTCAGTTATTTATGTCAAGCTCTGGGTAAACTCTGGGTCTGGATCCTACAGTAGCACATTTCAGTTTGATCTGTAATAGTGGCTGCCAACCTAGAGAATATATTCAAAACCGACAACCAGTCATGTTGTCTGGCTAGTTTGGTTAATGGTCTGATCTGTATATGCTGGCATGAGCTAGAAAGCTTTTATAATGTCTTGAACTCTTGTGATAACCATATCCTACCTTGATATCAGAATGGTAAGGGGACATATTTGGTTCAGAGCCTACTATTTTGCCCTCAAAAATTGGTGATTATAGATGAGATTTAGATTAGAAAGCTAAAATCATTCTGATCCCATAGGAAATTGCTCTGGTTTCCACTGCATAGATGGAAATTACACCCTAGATGCTTACTGTCATCTTTTAGCTGACCAGTCCCTGAGAGCCTGTTAGTTACTCATGCTCACCTTATGCCTGTGTTCAGCAATTTTTTTTGAAGAATAAAGTGAACCGTCTGTGACTGTCTTTCTCAAAGGGCAAAGTCCAAGTCAACTCCAGCACTGGCCAGCCTACACAAACAGACAAGAGGTTAGTCTAGCTTCACGCTACACTGTTATTTTGTTTTGATGATGTCCTGGGTTAACCACACTGTTCCACTGGTTTAGGGGACGAGAAGAAGAAGGGGCAGTGCATATCTAAAGCAGAGCAAGAGAGGCAGCAGATTTTGGAGGAGATGAAGAAGAGAACTCAGCTTCTGACTGACAACAGCTGGATACGCCAGCGAAGCTCCAGCATCCATAAGGAACCGGTCTATACTGGAGTTCCCCTGAAGAGGTGCTTCATTTTTTTGTACCTAGCTCAAACAGAATTCTAAAGTTGTATAGCCTTTTATCTTGGCCAGCTGTTTGTTCTTACATCTTTGTTTTTTTTACCCACTAACAGCATCATTCTCTTGAAAGGATCTGCTACCCTGTTCTCTGAACTGTGGCCTCTC
This sequence comes from Myripristis jacobus, assembly GCA_900302555.1. NCBI lineage: Eukaryota > Metazoa > Chordata > Actinopteri > Holocentriformes > Holocentridae > Myripristis > Myripristis jacobus. The sequence continues at coordinate 38,445 of OMLB01053475.1, forward strand.
CTTTTCAGGTATGAGTCTCTGGACAACCTTCACACTTCTGCGGTCTCAAGCACCATGGCAAGTCCCCACTACTCCCGACCACACTCTTCTGCTGGTTTCTCTCTGCCAAGTAGGACCTGCTCTCCCCGCTACAGTGTTGGGCCAGGGTTATCCCCGAGACAGCAACCCTGGTCCATCGATTCCTCCAGTGCCTTCATCCCTGGAGATGAGCCAGCCGACCAGTCCCTTCGTGGGTCTCAGCAATATGGCAGGTACTGTATGTGAATCATTAAGGGCTTATGTGTCTTTCGCATGTTGTGCTGTATATTACTTCCTATCTTAGGATGATTGTATGCACATTCACGATCTGTTTTGCCCTTAACACTATCACATGTGCTGCCCAGGTTTGTCAGTGGCAAGAAGACATGCTGTGTGTGTCAGCATGTCCTGGGTAGGGGGGCAGCCATGGTCATTGAGGCCCTTGGCCTCTGCTGCCACCTCGCCTGTTTCCAGGTGAGAGGTTTTGGCTGGTTAGTCTGCTCAGCAGGAGTCTGTTAGCAGCCATAGTTCATAGTAATATCGCTAACCTTGCCAAGGTGAATAAGCACGCACTAGCTTGAGCGTTTCTAGTGACACCTTTCTATGTTTGTACCTTTCTTACCCGGTCTTTGTAAGGCTGTGGCCTGGTGGTGTGTCTGGTTTGGTGGTGCCTCATGCTATCATCTTCATTTCCCTTTCAAAACTGCTGGTGAGGCAGAAGATGCCAATACAGTGTTTTACTTTGCTTTCAGATGCTCAGTGTGAAAGTCTCTCTGACAGAGCAACACCAGATTTATTTGAACAATGGTCATTGTCATTTTGATGTAAAAGTTGGCTGTATTTGTCAGAGGGTTGTAGAATGAATAGTGGTATATGGTATACAACTATGATACAAAAATCGCTTTGCTTCGCTTTTCTATTTTTGACTAATGTGAAGAATGTGGTGAGCTAAATTGGACTCACAGACATTGTTCAACATCAGGTGAACCTCTTTTGCATAGTCTCTGATCCTGTTCTCACTTCTCTCTCATGCTCCTGCAGTGTGTGGAGTGCTGCAGACCTCTCGAAGGAACAGAGACAGGAGTCCAGGTTCGAATCCGAAACAAGAAGCCCTACTGTGAGCCCTGCTATTTCCACCTCAAGTGTGAGTATTGGTCTATATGAAAACAGTGACATAGCCTCATCTTCACAACCACATGTTGCACCTGATCTCTTCGGGGCCATACACTATTACCCTATGCAGCTCACTCTTTTTCTTTGTGGCTCACTCTCTGAAAGCTCCATTCTGATATTTCATGCACCGGTATCTCTAGTTCATTCAGTTTACATGTCAAGTACAGATTGAAGTAAAATTTCACCCAAAATACAAAAGTTATTTTCCCACATAACACTAGTGAAATGTTTTCACCCAGATAGTTTGTGTGATTTGGCGAGGTTTCCAGTCTGTTTCAGTCTGGGGCTGGATAGTTAAAAGGCGATCAAACCATCAAAAATGTATCTTAAGCGAGAGAAAAATACTCATTCCTAATCCTCATTGCTTTTAATACTCCTCCCCTCATAGCTCAAAAAACATAATCTATCTAACTCAAAAGGTGCTCCGTACAGTCTGGCACATAATGGTTTAATGGTACTGCTACTCAAAACCGAGGCTGCAGACGTCATCGAAGGCTGTTCCATTTGGAAGGATCCTGCAAATACAGCCAAGAAATGCAGCCCTCACCCCACAGTTTTCCAAGGCCTATAACTCGTGTGAATTATAACAATGCAAAAGGCTTCATAAAAACTTTTACTTCATCAAACATAATCAGTGGAGGTACATGTAACTCCCACCATGTCCTTTGGCATTACATAATGAAAGCCCCGAACATACATACATACACACTCATTAGAAGGGACTTAATTGACTCACAGCATTTCACCAAAAGACAGCCTCAATGAAATAGCTGTATATTATGTATTCATGCATATATGTATATGTGTAAAAATATAGCCTTGAAAGTCTGCAAAGCCTTGCAAGTGCTGTTATTTATTCTTGAACAACTGTGGCACACAGAGGCAGTCTAGTTGATATAGTCTCATTTATTCTTTGTTCATTTTAATATGGAAAACGCTTTTTCAAAAAGCATTTGAATCATGTCTTGATCTTTTTTAGTTTGTTTGGTCAAAAAAAATATATATGTGAAAAGGCTGGGGAAAAAAAAGTGATTTTATTTTTTGGCCTTACTGACCAGCCTTACTACTATCTCCACCCCCCAGAGTACAAATTAAAGACCGATAAATACAGTGGTCCTGTATTTATCCAGGAAATAGTTCCTAACATAACTCTTGACCAGTGATGGCTGTGGATTATGCCAGGTGTGTGTGTGTGTCATCATTTGGAAAAAGCTGTTGTTGTTGTGTTAACATGTGCGCTTGTTTGAATGTTCCACCTCCAGCCCCATGTTATTCAGGAGCGAGACAAGGGCGACCATTTTTGTATTTTGGGTGAACTGTTCCTTACAATAATTTTTGGAATTCATGATTATTAATTCTTTTCCAACATTTTTAGACATGTCTGCCCCCTCCATGTGACCAGAATGCAGCGCATCAGCTTGCGGGATAAGCCGCCGCCTCAACACACATTGCTGGATAAAGCTATAAAGAAAACGTGCTGATGACACATGATCCACTCAACTGGGCCATGACTCTCATCACCTAACCTGTGGTAAAAAACATAACTGATGTCATGTACGGTCATAGAGTTGTCTGAGTCGATCTATATGCAGTGTACACTCTAAATGGCTGTTTTTTAAAATCAGATTTAGTACTTAATTTGTCTGTCCTTTTTGCTCATTTATATCCAAGTAAATTCACTAAAATTTAATATATAAAACTGATGGTAATTATTAGTCTTTGATAAATGCTTTTTATGTAGAAATTAGTGTTGCCATTCATTCAGTTACCTGTGTTATCTTTGATTGCTTTAGCAATATGTAATTTTTTTGAGATTCCTTTAATGTAACCTTAATAGGGGAGACTGTATGGATGGAGGCACATGGCGACTTTTACTGAAGCACTTTCCTTTCTGTTGCACACTCACCAAGTGTACTTTTGGGGAAAGCAGTGGTACAGTGGTAGTTACATGTCTCACATGATAATGGGAGGTATCTTAACTGAAACGTTGTTTGCAAATAAAAAGCACTGAACTTATATCTGGAGGGTGTTTGACTTGTTTGTGCATATTCACACCACATGGTGGCATTATTGGCCTCAAAGTGAATCTGCTGTTTCAGTGTCAAGAGAGATGTCATGTTTAGATTTAGGTGTATGTTAAGCATACACTACAGAGTTGAGGCTATGTAACTGTTTGACTTATTTTTTTTAACCTGTACTGTACAGTATTAAACAATAAGTTTAAAGGACAGGTAGTAATCATCAGGGGTGTTTTCATTTTTCTAGCTTATACATATGTAGAATGAGCTGATAGCAGTGGCATCCGGTAATGAGCCTTTTAGTAAACAATGCTGAACAGCAGGTAAACAAACAGCACCTTTTTGGATGTAGAATAAACACTACAAGTTATTAAAATAATCTTGTCAGAAGATTAACTAATCGTCAACAAATTGTGAGCATGCGCTGACTTACGCAAGAGTATAAACATCCATCAATTCAGAATCCTTGAATGCATATTTGCCAAAATACTTAGAGCCACTGTCCTTTTTATATATCTGTTGACTGTGGTATCTAGTGTTGACATGAGGCGTTAAATGAGACCTGAAGGAGCAACGTTAGTTTGACATACACTACCAGTCAAAAGTTTGGACACACCTTCTCATTCAATGTTTTTTCTTTATTTTCATGACTATTTTCATTGTAGATTCTCACTGAAGGCATCAAAACTATGAATGAACACATATGGAATTATGTAGTACACAAAAAAGTATGAAATAACTCAAAACATGTTTTATATTTTAGATTCTTCAAAATAGCCACCCTTTGCTTTGATTATTGCTTTGCACACTCTTGGCATTCTCTTGATGAGAGCTTCATGAGGTAGTCACCTGAAATGGTTTTCCAACAGTCTTGAAGGAGTTCCCGGAGATGCTGAGCACTTGTTGGCCCTTTCTCCTTCACTCTGCGGTCCATCTCATTCCAAACCATCTGGATTGGGTTTAGGTCAGGTGACTGTGGAGGCCAGGTCATCTGGCGCAGCACTCCATCACTCTCCTTCTTGGTCAAATAGCCCTTACACAGCCTGGAGGTGTGTTTGGAGTCATTGTCCTGTTGAAAAATAAATGATGGTCCAACTAAACGCAAACCGGATGGGATGGCATGTCACTGCAGGATGCTGTGGTAGCTATGCTGGTTCAGTGTGCCTTCAATTGCCTTCAGTGTCACCAGCAAAGCACCCCCACAGCATCACACCTCCTCCTCCATGCTTCACGGTGGGAACCATGCATGTAGAGACCATCCGTTCATCTTTTCTGCGTTGCACAAAGACACAACGGGTGGAACCAAAGATCTCAAATTTGGACTCATCAGACCAAAGCACAGATTTCCACTTTGTTTGGGCCAAGAAACACAAGGAATGTCCATTCTTTGTGTTTCTTGGCTGAAACAAATCTCTTCTGCTTGTTGCTCTTCCTTAGTAGTGGTTTCTTAGCAGCTATTTGACCATAAAGGCCTGATTCGTGCGGTCTCCTCTGCACAGTTGATGTAGAGATGTGTCTGCCACTAGAACTCTGTGTGGCATTTATCTGGGCTCTAATTTGAGGTGCTGTTAACTTGCGATTTCTGAGGCTGGTGACTCGGATGAACTCCTCAGCAGCAGAGGTGACTCTTGGTCTTCCTTTCCTGGGGGGGGGGGTCCTCATGTGAGCCAGTTTTGTCGTAGTGCTTGATGGTTTTTGCAAATGCACTTGGGGACACATTCAAAGTTTTTGCAATTTTCTGGACTGACTGACCTTCATTTCTTAAAGTAATGATGGACTGTCGTTTCTCTTTACTTAGCTGATTGGTTCTTGCCATAATATGAATTATAACAGTTGTCAAATAGGGCTGTCGGCTGTGTACCAACCTGGCTTCTGCACAACACAACTGATGGTCCCAAACCCATTAAGAAGGCAAGAAATTCCACAAATGAACCCGGACAAACCATTTCAGGTGACTACATCATGAAGCTCATTGAGAGAAGGCCAAGGGTTTGCAGCGCTGTCAACAAAGCAAAGGGTGGCTACTTTGAGGAATCTAAAATATAAAACACATTTAGAGTTATTTAACAATTTTGTCTTTGCTACATAATTCCATTTTTCTTGCTTCATATATTTGATGTCTTCAGTATGTATCTACAATGTAGAAAGTAGTAAAAATAAAGAAAAAACATTGAATGAGAAGGTGTGTCCAAACTTTTAACTGGTAGTATATATTTGCCTCCTTGTAATGTTTCTGTGGTTGGCAATATGTCATTGCTGCTGAATGCATGACAGGGCTGACCGCTGAAAAAGGGAATGTCCATTTTTGGCAGCTGTTAACTCATGGGGAAATAAAAAAAAGTTTCTATTTTTGTAACCTGTTGAAAAAGTTTGCGGCAAGCCGCAGTGATATTCTCAGTTATAAAAGCATGTTGTAAAACTCAGGATTTATTATGTATACT
>OMLB01053477.1:0-23675 GCA_900302555.1 Myripristis jacobus
CAAGTCAGTGCCAACAACCTCCTTCAGCGGCTTTGGCTTCTTTTCAAAGGAAGATACCAAAGCTGGAGATAAGGCTGGAATATCCTCTGCCTTCAAAAAGTATGTTTTTTCCCCTTTATCTTATTGTTAAACCTGTTTCCATCTGTTTTTTTTCTCTTGCTGTTAGCAGGTTGTGGCTTTACAACATGCTTTAGTCTTTCAGAGGTCTTTGAAGATCCTTTAAAGGATCTTTGTTTTATACTTTTGGACTGTTCCCTCATTTCTTTTCAAGCTGTCACTATCAGAGAATGTACTGTTTTTCTGCCATGTGAATGTAATCACCAAGCTTTCTGATTCACCTTGTTGCATTTTGACAGTAGTTTAGAGCAGGCAGAGGAGGTTTTAGAATTGATAAGAAAAACTAAGCAGGAAAGGTTCTTGATGTGATTTATTGATTGATTACTCCAATCAGTTACATTCTGAAGACACCCTTAATTACTGGGTAACAATCATGGTGTGTCTTTTCACTTTCACTATGAGAATGAGTTATCTTCTTCCAATGTGAAAGAATAAACATTTTACGCTTTGTATACTAAAGCCCAGTGTGCTTGTCTGTTTCAGGTTCTTGGCAGAGAATAAAGGGAAAAAGCTGCCAGCTGAGAAGGAGAATGGTCGCGATAAGGAGCAGAGCACCACAGAAAGAGAACTGGAGAAAGGCAGCAGCAAGGTGGGAGGCCTCTTCAATGTCACAGCTGCAGCATTTGGAGAGTCCAAGGAAGATAAAAGCTTGCCCTTTTTTGATGCTGGCGAAGAGGAGTTCCTCAAGTCTCATGGGCTGAAAGAGAGGGTGACTGAAGAGGACGGGGAAGATAATAGCAAGACCACCCTCACAGCACGGGACATTTTTGGGAAATGGGAAGACGAGCCTAACTATCCAACTTCGTACCCAACTGTGAAGGAGAAGAGCCGGAGAGATGCAGAAGAGGCAGAGGATATAGAACATTTAGAGGAGGACTTGTACCGCAGCCGTAAGCACAGCTCCAAGAGGGAGGAGAAGTCCAAGAAGAAGGAAAAGAAAGAAAAGGAGAAGTCCAGGAGAAGTCCATCCCCTGCCCCAGCACCTCCCAGAGACAGCAGGGAGAAGGACAGACCCTTGTTTCCAGGGGCCATCGTTCCCAGGGAGGAGTCGCCCCCTTCACGACTGTCTGTGTCAAGGGAGGATTTTGAGCTCAAAATCAGCTCTTTAGATGAAATGCCCAGGTATGTATGGTAATATGCTTTCAAATATTTCACACAGCTATGAGAGATTTTAGCATAAAACCCACTCCAACCCGCCATACTTCTTCTTTAATCTCTTCGTCCAATTCTTATTCTTTCTCCTTCACAGCTCTTCCCTGTCTAGGGAGCGCCGTATGTCCCGAGATCTGGTGAATCCCACTAAGAAAGATCCAGAGTTCCGCTCCATTTTCCACCAGATTCAATCGGCACAGCTCCGCCGGAGCCCCTCTGAGCTGTTCGCTCAGCACATAGTCACTATTGTGCACTATATTAAAGGTATAGTATGGTCTGCTTTGGGCTGTTCCCGTTCAAGATTCTAGAGACTCCAGATACAACAGCAAGAGTTTGGATAGTTTTGACCATCTCCATTGGACGTGTAAAATTTCAAGCAATCGTAAATCATTTTGGAAATCATTTTAAAGAAATTCAATATGTGTCACTTTACATCATATCGCTTTTTCTTCTCTGTTTTCAGCCCAACACTCCCGCTCCTCAGACATGACTTTAAGTGAGCGGTTTGCCATGTACCAAAGAAAAGCTGCAGAGGTAGAAATGATGAAGCCAAGAAGGAGCCCAGAAATCCACAGGTATGGATGTATTCCTTGTAACTAATGTGTGAAATGAAGCAATTATTTTTTCTGGGATATTTTTGTGACGAACTTGGTCATCATCTTCTGACCTGCAGCCTTGTCTTTGCCCTTCTCTCAGGAGAATTGATGTCTCCCCCAGTGCCTTTAAGAGGCACTCTCACCTGTTTGAGGATATGGAGGAGACCAGCTACAAGGTGACCAGCCCTTTTGAAATTTGATGTGTTTGGAAACAAGCAAATTTGAGATGGTCCTAAGAAGCAGTGTTGAGCTTTGTGCTTTTCTTTCAAAGGATGCATAAATCTAAATCAAAAGAGCCCAATTGCGTTTTGTAAATGCCAAGAAAGCTCCCAGCCAATGACATATGGTTATTGATTGGGTATGTACGAACCCAAGCAAAGGCTAAAAGGAGGTGACTTAAGATCCTGAGTCCAAGCCTCTCAAGGGACCATTATCAATGCCATTGTAAGTATTTTTCTTCAAAAAGTCAAGCAAAAAAAGAAAGAACTGTAAAATTGTAACTTATCTTAAAATGCTATATGCATGCTGCTGGTTCCCATTTGTAGGAAATGTGTGGAAAATAGTAATATTTAATAAATAAATTGTTTTTTGAATCATTATCCTTTGACATTTGTTAAAAATAAATTTACTTACTGCTCCTGTACCAGAATCTTTTTTTTATTGTAGTAATAATTGTAATTGAGAATATTTGTATTAACCAGTTGAGGGAGTCCAGTGCTTAATTTTGACAGCTTTATTTTTGCTTCAGTGAATCATGTTTTTAAACTTTTGATTTGCTTCTGATATTTACTATTATATATTTGCATATATAATGGTATATAACTTTCTCAATGTGATGGCACATGTGGCCATAATTACTCCATTTTTTAATTTGTCACCCATCAATAATGAAAGCAGTCAGTGTGGCAGCTAACACAGATGTATTGCTATATATCTGCAGGATCCGGGTAAAAAGCTCAAAGGTGATGTGATGGACCTGCGCCTGGATATTGAGAGACGTAAAAGGTTTGGTAAGGAACGTGAGTTCAAGCGGGATGGAGGCAAGAGCTCAGGAGGATCCCGAGGACCAAGCAGAGAGAGGTCCTCTGAGAAATCTGCAAAGCACCACAAGAAATCAAAGTAGGTTTAATGTGTGGAGTCTGTGTACCAAGTTTGGACTATATCATCCACCGCCAGTACATCATGAAAAGGGGCCTGATACATACTGTTTGGCAAGTGGTTACCAAGGGTTACAAAGGACATGCAGCCTGCTGGAGCACTGATACCAGGCTAAGAGTGAAACGTGAAACATTTGTGTACAAAAGTAAAGTTTTTGAGACCAGATACATTTAGTTAAGTGCTTGCTGCTTGGCACTGAACAGTTCAAGAAGCAGAGTTTCATCACAGGGTGCAAAAGTTTTGGATTTTGTCACAAGGGCAAAAATGAATTTATCTGTAGTGCAAGACCTTGGAAATAATAGGTGTACAGTAAGTGGATGGAGATGGAGTCACATCTTATGTGAAAGCAGCTGAAGCCTTGCTATGTAAAGGTGAAAAGGTTACAGTCGTGTCCTTCATAGCCCCGGTAACCCCTTTCCAAACTTAACATGATCTCTGTTCTGTGTCCTTACAGTTTTGCCAAATTGTATTTGCCAGTAAAACTCATTAGGTGTATCCATGATGCTCACCCCTAGACTTAATATTATTATTTTTTTTTGCTCACAGGAAGAGTAAGAAGAAACGGGATCGTTCTCCATCCTCCTCTTCCTCTTCGTCCTCTCCATCCCCTTATCCTCCATCTTTCAGAGGTAAAGAGTACATGGGAGAGGGGATGGAGCACATGGACGAGGGCTACAGTCACCCACGCTACCCCCCTCGGGACTATGGTGGGCCTGTGGACAGGGGGCCGCGGGATTATGAGAGCCACAACATGGAGAGGGGCAGAGGACGTGGATTTGTAAGTCCCTGTTTCAGCGTTGTCCATTTCTTTTACTGTAAATGGTTTTCACTGTGAGGTACTGACATTTCATCTTCTTGCAATTCTCTACCCTAATGACATCACTGTAGACTTCGCTTCTCTGCTCTGTTCCTTCCACCTAATGCTAAGGAACGTAATGTGGATGATGATGATGATGATGATGATGATAATGATGATGACACTCTTTCATACATATTCCATGCACTACCTGATTGTATTAAGGTAAAGTTGCGCAAATCAGTGGAATGCTACCACTAAATAAATATCTTTTTTTCATAGAATTTAACCTTTTATTTTTTTTTTTCCAACTTATCAATTGTCCTGTGAATTATGTCATTCTTGTCAGTGTTTCCTTGGATCTCTGACCTGGACTACCGATTGATTTCCTGCTGCACCTGATATTTCTGTTAAAGTTTATGAAATCATGCCATCAATTTTGGAATTGGAATCATTGTGGGAAAATTATCTTGAAATGTACTTAAATTTTACATAGATACTTTACATGAGCCTGCCTCTTATTTTGATTTCAGTACCCCAGAATGAGGGGAAGGGGTTGGAACAGGGGTAATTACCCAGGCAACAACAGCAATGGCAACCCAGGAAATATGAATGCCCCAGTGCGCCCCCCAGAGGAGGAGTGGGACCCTGAATACACCCCTAAGAGCAGGAAATATTACTTGGTGAGTCTCTGACAATAATTTACATGCTCCTGATTCTTGGTTTGATTTTGGTGGCATCTGTGGTGTTGAAAAGCCACTGCTTTGATGTTTTTGCCCTGCATTTCCCAGATATCGCTTTACAATCGAATGTACTGCCGAGTACTTAAACTTGTTTTTCCTTGGATATTCTTTTGGTGAAATGTGAGTTTCTGTAGTCGGTACTCTTTTCCCTGTTGAGCCGTGGTAGTAAATACTGCTCTGTTTAAACCAAACAATCTGCTGTTGCTTCTTCTGGTGTGGTAAAACACATCACTTCCTGTGTTTGATTTTTCCATGGAAAGACCTACCAGGTCGAATCGCTGTTGCGTTATCAATCAGTAATATGCAGTTGCAAAACCAAACATTTATTTTGAAAATGAAAATGTCACAGAATTGCCCTCTTGGTTATTACCATTATAATCATTTTTCCTAAAGGTCTGCAGCATTGAGAATCACATTACTTAATGTTATGGTCTAATTTAACAAAGAGCCTGTTAATATAAAGCTTTAATTTTAATTTAATTAAAATTTAATTTCCACATCAGAATGGCCTGTTACTTTCAAACTTGAAATCAGAGAGGCTCTACTGACTGCCTGAAGTGATTTTTAAGTGTAAACTAGTTTTCTAGTTTCCAGCGCTTTTTAGCGCTTTTATTTTTGAATCACTTTTGACACAGTAATACTTCCAAATCCACATACTGCAACACAACATGAGGCCAAGCTTGATTGTGTTTGAGCAAGCTCTGGAGACAGTTTGCTGGTGGCAAACTACATCAGACTGGTCAAATATTCCACAACCCAACACACACATTGAACATGTCCAGGTGGGGAAAACATGCAAACAGATGTAACACACTAACCCAACAGAACCTAAAAACTGCTGGGTGTTGTCAGGCAGCCAGCTACTTCCCAAACTAGACAAGATCAGTGTTTCTGTCTTTGCTGGGTGCTGAAGTTCTCTATCATTATTAAACTTTTCCTAGCTGAATTAAAATCGTGAACTGGCTCTTGACTATTTCTGTGACCCATCCAGCACGATGACCGAGACGGTGAGAAAACCTGGGTGGACAACCGTGGACGGGGTCGGGGGTCCTTCCCCGCTCGCCGGGGACGATTTGTCTACCGCAAAGGAGGCAGCAGCCCCAAGTGGACCCATGACATGTTCCAGGGAGGAGAGGAGGGGGAGCTGGGAGACGACAACATGGAGCTAGACCACAAAGAAACGAAGGCTGCAGGAGACTCCTCCGCCCAGAAGCAGTAGACTGCTCCCCTCATGACTGCCGTTAATCTAGCAGTTTTGGTAGCAGAGGGTGACTGCACAGCTGCCAGTGTCCCAGTGTCTGAATGTTAACAGTAGTAATAAAGGTGTTTTTGTTGTTTTTTGTTTGTTTTCCTACACCATCTCATCTTTTAGTGGTTAAAAATTGCTGAATGAGTTTGAGCCCCCTCACACTGAGTGAAGGAAAAAATGTTCGATTGACTTGAATGAAGAGCAACACTCTTATTTTTTGTATGTCTGTTTAGCTTAATTTTTTATGCAACTGTGCATTTCTTTCTTCAGCTTTGCAGTTGGTTGGCATCGAATCATTTGTACCCTCTAAGGGTGGAAGTATGGAGGCAGCAAAGGTTCAAAGATGACTCAGTATTCTCTCGAAACATGATAAAATGACAAATGCATTTGTGCCTTAGACCTTAATGTAACAGTAATACATTTTCTTGTAATTTTGTCCTTTTGTACTGCCTTTAATTGCAGTACTAGAGGAAGACATCAGTTGAATTGCTTGTTTTTGTTTGTTTATGTTTGGGGCAGTGAGAAATCTTTGGTAGTAGTGCATGAAACGTTGGATTCATACCTCGCTCCATGGGACCAATCCGTGGTGGGCATAGGGCTCATACTTGTCATTTATGAACAATAACACACAAAAGTTAACATTTGTTGTACCCCTGAACTATTGATGTTCCTCACTTATATTATCCAGTCATTTTCATATAGTGCCACTTCACCGTAATTTCTCTTTAGGATGTAAAGACATTTTTTTATGTGTGTGTGTGCTGTATTCTTACTGTGGATGTTTTCATTTAAAAAAAAAAAAAAAAAAAAGTACAGAACTTTCACTGTGTTGAATGGAAAGGATTGGCACCAATATCCTTTGGTTTGCTTGCTCTAGAGCTGATAAGCAAATGTAGGTTGTGCCTCTGTCTTATCAGTTTAGGTAAGTGGCTACCTGTGTTTAGGTTTTTAAGATGAATGAATAGTTATTACAAAGGGGTAATGCATATATAAATAGATATATAAGACTTAAATTATTGCTACCTTTGTGTTTGGGGTTGGGAGAAGTCAAAATAGATTATGGTTCCCTTTTTTGTTTGTTTTTTTAAGAAAGAGCAATTGCAGTAATCCTAACATGCAAAAAAAAGTTCATTTAAATCTGTTCTCTCTTAACTTAAATGACATGAAAAGTAACAAGATACCGGTCTAAATTGTGACAAATCTGCTCTGTCAGAAGTAAAGATAAATATATTTCTCAGAGGAGTTGACACAAACCAGCGTAACAAGGTTTTGTGGCTCTCAGTCTGCTGCTGTGTGTCCCACTTTAGGCTGTACATACTGTATGTACCGAACAGAACTGTAGGACTTTAACTCAAATTTCTGTTCAAATCTGAAGCTGAAATCTTTTTTACTGTTCCTCAAGAGCTTTGAATTATTTGTCTTTTAATTTTCAATAAATTGTTTCTTTGATTCAGCTCAATTCTGCAACTGTCTTTTTTTTCTTTTTACCATGATCTACAATTTCCTGTTTACTGTTTTTGTGTGTGTGTGTGTGTGTGTGTGTGAGGGGCAACAAACTGTAGGAATGTTGAGTGGTTGTTGATGAAGTTTTGGCCAATTTTGAGTAAACAGGCACAGAATGGGCACATACCTAGCCTCATGAGGAGACGAGTGTCTGTCTTTACACTGTATAGAGTTGTTTTGTTTGGCTCCTACAACAATCTGTGATTCAGCCAGTGCCATTCACAACAGGACACTTGACACAATCTCCCTACTTGTAAAATAAGCAGCCTTTTCATGCATGTGGGGTTGGCTGAAGGAGGAAAAAAAATAAGCCAACAAAATCGAGACAGTCTCCTGAGACATGACTTGGATGCATAGGGGAAGCTCTGCATTGGTAATATCTACAGTACAGCAAAGGTATCTGGCTCAGGGACAAATGGCCTTTTCATAGGCCCCAAACAGACCCGGCTTTAGCAGAGAGCTGCAGTGTCCAAGCTGAAATAGAGCGGGTGCTGGGAATTGTGGAAAGGGAAACAGGAAGTGACAGGGTCAGAGATGCTCGCTAATGGGAGGGAAAAGGCTGGAGGGTTTCTATGGGAAGCAGTCTTCTCTGCTAAGATTAGCCCACGCTGAAATTGCCTCTGTGGGAGCAGCTTGACTAATGGACTTAAATACGCACACATGTACGTTACTACTGTGCATGTGTGCAAGCTGTATACATGGTACCAGTCTGGTGTTGATATCCAAAAAAGTGGTTAACATTTTAATTATTCACATTGCAAAGATGGAATAGCATACAGATGAAGCCAAATATGCTGCATACAAAATCTTCTATGTGTCACAAGTACAAACATTTAAAAGTCTTAGTATGGTGCCATTGAGTTCTGTCCTTTGCAGTCTTTCAGGTGCATTGGTTGGGTACAGGTTAATGTCTTTTAGTGGTAATGTACCCGGCCGATAGTCCCCGTCCCGGTGACCAGGATGTCCGGCTGGCCGTTCCTCCAGATCTCCCTGACGATGCGCTCCCTCTCCTCCAGACGCCGAGCCTTCTCCAGCTCCTCGGCTGACGTGAACACATTCACACTCCTCAGAGTCCCGTTAGACTGGCTGCTGCGCTCACTGATGGGCCCCGCTGTCACTTTGGGGATTTCTGCATCCTCCCCGTCTGCCTCCCCAATGCTCTCCTCCTCCTCCTCGTCTTCCTCCTCCTCCTCCTCCTCGCTGGACTCCTTCAGCTGCCTCCTCTCAGGGGAGGGGGGAGCCCTGCTGGGGCTGCGGCGCCTGCAGGCGATGCCCATCACCAGGAGGCAGAGTGCCAGGAGCAGGCCAAAACACACACCCATCATGAAGTACAGGGCGAAGCTCTCTGGGTTGGCTGTGTGGGCACAGGAGCACAGTGGAGCACAGTGTTTGTTATAAGTTCAACAACATTAACACCTTGAATTTCAGTGGAAAACTGTATGTGTCGTCTGTACAAGGCCTATATCTGCTACAAAGAAGAACTTGACAAATGCTGGATTTGATGGGCCGATACCAATACCAATATCTGAGATTTTTAAAAATCCTCTGATGCTGTTATAGTGACTGGTTTGCTTTATATAAATGTGGATAGACAGATACATACATACATAGGAGCAAACAATCCTTAAATTTGGTAACCAAATAATTGTAATACATTTGGACAATAAACTTATTTTTTGCACAGTCTGCACTGCTATCTGCTCAGCTGTCATTTTTATGCTGGACAAAGCACTTAATAAAACTATTTCAGTGCTTTTACTGCAATAAGTACTGTTTTTTCTGCATATTGGCAAACCTATATCCTGATACCGATATATTTGTGCTGAGCTAATATTGGGCCAATATATTGGTTGGGTTCTACTGCACAGTATACAGTCGGATTACACTTTGATATATACTGTATGTCTATATAGAACAATCATACGGAGTAGTTAAGGTTCTTAATTTTACTCAAGAAAATAATGAGCTTGCTGACAAAGCAAAATGGCCAGTTTGACTAGGTCATCTCTAGATTTCCAGTATTTTTTAGGGTGTTACTGGGAGGTCCCTCTGTGATTTTTGTTAAGGTTTTATTAGGTTGGTACTGGCTGAATACTAGTGGTTGTGAGCATTTTATTCAGCAGTTGTTGGGTGAATACCAGCAGTTACTAAGGCTACTAGGTGTTGTTAGGGCATTACAAGGTGGTAACTAGATACTAACGTTGGTTGCTAGGGTATTACAAGGTGGTTGCCAGGGGGATTAGTGTTTGCTAGGCCTTGAATGTGCAGCAGTAATAAGAGGGCAGTAACAGTAGCAGGGTTTTAGCCTTGCAGACTACGTGTGCTGTGTTGACTTAAGGGTGACCAGAGACAGGACAAAATCTGTGCTGAGATTTTTTTCAACAGCCAATTTCTCAGCACTGGAAATTACAGTTGTCACATGATATTTGACTGCGTGTGCACAAAGACGTTAAAATAGAGAGGTGGTGAGCCAGAGAAAACAGCACGCTCAAGCACCTGAAGCTGATTGAGGTTCCACACAGAAATGAGTTTTTTATGCACGAGAAAATCAGAAAAGGAGAGTTTAGTTGAGGAGTGAGTTAGACCCAACAAGTTTTTTTGTTTGTTTTTTTACCTTTGATGTGAGCGTAGGTTGCCATGCTGTTACTGAGCAGCTCCATGTCTCTTTTAATGGGTTCCATCCTGGTTCACTCCGGGTTCAAATCTCTCATCTCCAGGACTCACTTTTGCGTGGGTTAACTGTGGACCTTCCACCCACGGCAGATCCTGTCGCACAAACAAAATGCAGACAGGCAACAGAGTTTTGTGTTTTCAACCACCCAAATTCAGCATTGTCTTCTGTTTGACTCTCATATGATGTGTTCTTTAACAAGGGACACACAGTCACATGGCTTGTCTGAGCTCATCCCGAAGATGCCAAAAGCCTGAGAGAACGCTCTCCTCCAAATCCCCACCCTCCATTCTACTGATCTAAGATGTCATCAGAGGTCACCGGCCAGGGACATGGTGTTCCTCGTAATGGTTTTACACAGGGGCCCTCAGTGAGGACGGCGACACAGCCATCTGAGTCCGATAGAAGTGTTTATATTAATGACATTGCCTGAGGAGTCTCTTTTCCGGTGCTGAGCATGGAGCTTTTAGTTCCTCCCTGCAGAAAAAGTGGCATGTTGGATTTCACGTGTGCATTGACTTTGCATTGCATGTCCACTGGGAGACACTGAAGCCGATGTTGCAACCTCAGAGAGGACTGATGGGGAAGGAGTGAAGCAGAGAGAAAGAGGGAAACCGGAGGCTGGATTGAGGTAAAACAAGAAGAGCGTGCAACCAAGCATTGAGCCCGTGATAGCTGCTGTTACTGTCAAGCTTGATGTAAACTCGATGAAAGACATTTTCGCCCCCAACATTCCCCTGTCATTGCAACAACAATGTGCGTGGGAGCAGAGTGTTTTTCTTTCTGTTTCTTTCTCTCCTGGGAGTATAAAATCATGCCCTGCTCCGGTCTGACCCCTCGGGGGCCTGGGTTGCTCTCCCACCCTGATCTTTATCCTGATGACTCTTGGCAGACCCTTTACACTCTCAAAATCATGTTTTTTTATGCCAATTACAGTGGTGGTGGCAATGTTTGTAATGACTGTTCGCTGGTTTACTGACTCATGGGAAATTGTTGGTCTTGACCAGCCTCGCCTTCCGCTCTGCATTTAACTCCCTTCACAGAAAGGGGCACGCCATCAACTGCATCCTCAATTTGCTGCCCCTAGACCTTAACAACTTAAGTACAGTGGGCAATTTTGTTTTTGGTTCAGCTCATGTAAAGACAAACAATCCTTAAGTTTCATGTTGCTGTAATTTACACAGAGAGCAGTGTTTCCTAGACATATATCAGATCGCCTCTCAGACTCATGATGTTTATCAGAGCAGATGCTCAGTGGACCATTGCATTTGTTACAGATACCAGCAAAGTGAGTAAAACATTTGCTAGCCTCACACCCTCCTTTGTTCTTTTTCCTCCTCTAACTTAAGAAGAAAACAATATGACACCACACCACAGGGTGCTTTTGTATCCAAAGCACCACAAAACATCATGACAGCCAGAAATAGGCAGTTTGTGGTGAAGTTTGCCTGAGCTGGACGCACCACACCAATGCCAGGAAGAGACAAATGGCTATTTTGTGTAGCCATGATTTCGGGTAGACAGATTTAACACCTAACATTTCCAGACAAGTCCAATAACTTCTGGGAGTTAACTGTGGACATGCACAGACCAGCAGCTGTAGCTGTTTATGTGACCCATAAAAAGCTCTCCCATTCAACCCTCCACATTTCCTGCTTAGATAATCCTATTTAAGTCAAAAGACGAAATGTGAAACCATTGCAAATAAGGCTGTTGTTTTACAGTAGTCTTTCCAGCTTCCAGCAGATGTTGTCCCAGAGATACTGAGGGAGAGAGCCTGGGCAGTAACAAAATACATCTGTGACAAGCTGAAAAACTGGTTAACCTGATCCCCCTGCTTTGTCAGTTTTCATTGAAAATACTGAAGCTTTCAGGCTCTTTGTAGCTATGGCACAAAGATTTTTATGGTCTGTGGTATGATAAAGAACATGGCTCAGTCCCTACTAATAAACTAGTTTATTACTCCTTTAATTTCCTGAAAGTGGATTATATTAGTTAAGACAGCCTACTTGTGAAAATGCTTGAAAATCCTTAGCTGAACTTCAAAAATAGAGGGAAAATAAAAAAAAAAGAAAAAAAGAAAAACTGACTATTGAAAAGGCATTTTAAAGAAAAAATGAAAGAAAAGCATAAGATTGTCTGAATATTACTCACCTTAGTGCTGCACCAGCGAGCACAATGTCTGCGCTGAACAAGAAATTAGTTCCAGATTCAGACCGGGCTGTCAACCAACATGTAGAGAAACCTCATCACACCTACGGAGACAGAGGCTGGTTTCCAAGAAGTTGTAAAGGAATAAGAAATGTGTGTGTGTGTGTGTGTGTCTGTCAGTCCGAGGAGCTGATGTTGCCTCTGGACCGTGGATAGCCGGAGAGAGAACAGCCCTCACGTGTGTTGCCTCCCCAGCATCAGCCTGAGCACTGAGCACTCCCACCACTCAGAGGCTGCAGCAGCTGAAAAGGGTCCAGAGGGAGGTGATTCCTGAGTGATCAAATCAAAAGGAGGGGGTCTTCATCAGCATGGAGCTCTGGCTTTCTCTGGTGCTGGTGTAGAGAACCTTCAAATAAAGCCCCCCTAAAAAAAAAAAATCCACCTTTTTCTGTGAATATTTCCTGCTGTAATGTGGATTTCAGCCTCAGTGCTTGACCAGAGTGAGCAGAGGGAGGTGATGTCTGCCTCTCCGGCCTCAGACGCACCACACTGAGGTCTGTTCAGTGTTAAGCCAGGAGGGTGGAACAGGAAATAGCTAGTCGGCTGCCATGGGCACAGGGCTGCGGTGCTGTGGGCCTGAGGATTAATTGAGCTCTTTGTATTTTAATCTCTGCTCTTTTTTTTGAAGGTGGGGGAAAGAGCCGGGCAGTATGTTCCTGACAGAGTTCAAGCAAACAGTGGGGCAGCAGCAAGCAGGTGCTGTTGTTTCATGTGAAGGGGGCAAGAGAAGGGACATGAGCCCATAGCTGTGTCAGGATTGTTTTCTATGCGGTCTGTGCTGTGTACGCTTCTGTAAAGTGCTATTCTGAGCTTGGTGAGTGTTGATGTGGCGCTCGGTCCAGTGTTTTCAGCAACAAAGTCGGTAAGCAGTCATTATGTGGCTTGCTGTCATTCAGATGTTTTCAAGGTCGGTTTTAAAGAAAACATTAGCTGGAGAAAAATATCTCCTAAACAACCAGAGTCCGACCGCAGCTCTGCCCCATCGGCCCAAACAATGCTCCTGCTTCCCAGGGACATTCCTGACATTTGGGAGCATATTCCACTTGTTTCACTGCATGTGAGCGATATGGCTGGCAAGTTTTCCACCTCCACTGTGGGGTTTTTATCTCCACCAGCGGCCTGTGCCTGTGTTATGTCAGGCCTGTCCTCTTCCTGACACCGCTTAGAAATAACATACCCCTTTGCAGATTCCTTGAATTCTCCAGCACAAACATATTTGTGCGTGATGGAACACTGGGATGGCAGCATCCAAGGGAAACACTCTCTTCCGTTCGCTTTCCATTGGCTAAACAAAAAGTTCCATCCTGTCAAGTCCACCAATCACAGAGGAGAGTGACAGCTCAGTCATGTTTGCGAGATGGAAAGCGAAAATGTGGAAACACCCGTTTGTTTTTCCCTCCACCAGACTACTATTAATCGTGACTCATGTTTTCCCGGCCTGCGTGCAGCCAGTTATTAACCTCACTCTG
The DNA here is from genome assembly GCA_900302555.1 of Myripristis jacobus. NCBI lineage: Eukaryota > Metazoa > Chordata > Actinopteri > Holocentriformes > Holocentridae > Myripristis > Myripristis jacobus. Next base: position 13,666 of record OMLB01053477.1, read on the forward strand.
GTTTCACACTCAAACAGACGGGTATTGTAGTTGGTGCCAGGATTACCCAACAGCCACGGCCAGAAGCAACAACGCTGACACCCAGAGCCACACCCTTGCTCACCGTTAACAGTAACACATTCCATAAAAAGATACCGCTTTATCTTAAGGTGAGCCCGTGTGCTGGAGCAGACAGGTTTGTGTACACTGGAGCAAAAAGGCTGAGGCTGCACAATGAATTACTTGCAAAAGAAATGTCTTTATTTATAATTTCCCAAAAAAAATATTCTCGATTATTTCTGCTTCAAAAGAAAATGAGGGAAAAAGTCCACCTCTGGTATACAGGGCCGGGGCAATATGGAAAAAATAAAATATCACAATATCTCTGACATACCTCAGTATCAATATTGTGATAATACTGCAGGGATGGCTACCGAAGAGTTCTTAGAAACAGTTATTAGTAATGTGGATATGATGACCAAGCAGGTAGAGAAAAACAAGAAAACAGTCTAATAAGTGCATTCCTTCATTGTATTTGGCCTTTAAGACAACAAAAAGCAACATGTATGCCATATCATGATTTTACGATGTCCAAAATCCCAGGAAATCTCTAGCTTCTAGTTTCATATCATGATATTAATTATACAAATATACCACAGCCCTTCTGGTTCAGTTACCAAAACACAAAAACTTTAAACACAGTCAACTCAATATCTGATGTGATGCTTGTCTTAAAAATGTCCTGTGTCTCCAGATGACTTCTGAACTCGTTCCAGTCTTTGAAACAACACAATCAAGTACAAATTCTGCATCTCTCTACAAAAAAAGGACTAAAACTTTTTCTTGGCATATTCTTTCCTTCCGCCGGCAAAGTTGCGGACGCGGTGGCTCTTGGCCAGCTGGTTCTGTATGGTCTCCATGATGTCCATGTGGTCGGGGATGTGAACGTAGCGGACGTTCCTGCCGGTGACAAACAGGTCCTCCAGCTGCGTGAGCCGCCCCCGCCGGTCCCGGTGCAGCACCTTCTTCAGGCGTATGTTCATGAAGGCATCCACGTTGACCACGAGGCCGCGTGCCGTGCTCTCGTCCCGCAGGTCGACGGTGGTCACCTGTCCCTGCAGCCCCTGCAGCAGGATCACCAAGCTGTTCTCGGCGATGGTGCGCTCCCGAATAGAGCTGAACCCTGCCACCAGCTCGGGCCCTGGGGTTTGATTTTCCTCAGACTCCATGGACAGAGATGAAGAGACAAAAACACCCTGGAGGTAGGCAGGAGGTCAACAAAGGTCAAACAATTCATCATCAGTGGGAAACATGTATGATGCATGAAGCTTAGAGCAGAGGCGGGCTTAGAAACTGCAGTGGCAACTTTCATTTAACAATTTCAACTTAATTATATGGCATAATGCTTTATATTTATAGCCTACCTAGTGATAATCCATCTCAGGTCTCACTTGTGGCACAAAGCTGACAGGTTCATGGATACCGCCTTGCACTGTGGATGAAAAGACAAGAGAAACCCCAAATTATTATATGCTATATCACTATATAACATGGCAAAATTTGTGGTTTTATGAATTTCGACACGTTGAGCTGATAAACTGTGTTAATGGGAGTTCAGCTCATGTTAATGTTTCATTTAACGGGGAAAGGTTGATAACACAGCAGCTAAAGTGCATCGACACCTCACAAATGTTACAGTTTTATTACATAAAAACAAAAACAGTAAACTAGTGTGGCTGTTTACGTGCGTTTGTGGCAGCAACAGCCACTGTGGGAGCTTCCGCAGCGACCGAAAACAATTATTAACAAAAATATATATATGCTGCATTGTTAAATTTCTATCTAACAGTTACCCGCATTAATTTAAATTGTTAATTCACTGAAACAGTTTACCTTATTTAGTTTTTTGGGGGGGCTGAAAGAAAAGCTGCAAACTATCAAACAAACCGTATGGAAGAAGACGGAAGTGGAGCGTGATGACGTCTTACCCTGCGTCACGGATTTTCCTCAACACGACGCAACAGCGCCCCCCTGAGGCTCCCTGCCGTCAACAAGCACTATTCTGATTTAAAATATAAACTTTTTTTGTGTTTAAGATAACCAGACGGACACTGACTTTGCCCTCATCTGAGACCGTTTTGTTGATGTTGTTGGATGTAATTTGTTTAAAGTCACTTCCTTCTCTCATTCTTTCATCTTGAAAATAAATGAATGACAGGGAAACACAGTATTTGGAGCCACTGATCTAGCAGAGGGCAAAAAAAAAAAAACCAAACAAACGAAAAAGAAAAAGAAAACACATGTTGTGAATAATCACTTTAATGCAAACACATACAGCTGAAATGGCCACATAAAATCATGATCATGAAAAAAAAAGCAGATCACATATGGCAGATATTATAGTTTGTATTTGTAATTGATTCATGTGATTGTTTTTGAAGCGCTAACAATTTGAAACGCTCATATTTATAAATACATTTGAAATGACTGCTGTACATATGGGGGGGTGTACGACTTAATTCAACATTATTCTTCATTTGTGTGGTTATCTTGCTCTCTAGTGTGCTGTACAACAGTGTGAAGTTATCAGAGGTAGCACTGAATACATTTACAGTTCCTTATTTGCATATTAAGTGGAAATGAGTTCACAGTGGCAGATAAAGTGATTGTACCTGAGATACAAGATACAAGCCAACCGGGACAGCAGTTGCAAGTTTAGCAGTTTATGTGCAATAAGATCTTTGACTGTCCAGCAGAAAATGTCATCACTTCATCTTCAAGTTCAACGTCACACACCAGAGTCAGAGATCATCCATCATGGCCAACAGGTCGTCTCCTTTGTTGCTGCTGGGATCTTCTGGCTGATCTGCAAACTCTCCAGCGATTCGGGCCAGCTCCGTACTCGCCTGCACATCCTGTGCCGAACCAAAGACAAACAAAAATGAACTGTGAGTAAAGTCAGTCTCTATTGGTTCATTATGATCAGCCGAACAACCACCAATTTAAATAACAATACCATTTTCAAAAGGGCATGAGTGTTTTGACCCAAACATCACATAACTTATATCACTTTGATACTATTTACAATGATGCATCATATGAATTTACATTGTTCACATTTACCTCAGCCCAATAAGACAGGTTGACTTCATTTCATAAATAAAACTGGGTTGAATGCCCTCCATTGCATTTATGGCGATCTATTACCAAACCAAGCCATACCTGCATCGCCTGAATATTTATCACTCCGAACATGGAGTCGTCAGCCCCGCTTGAAGCTCCCCTGTCGAACAAAATCAGAGTCTCATGTATGGGATTTAGATTTGATTCATTTGTGCAAATGAACACAAAGAAAAAAGGGAACACTGGAAAGAGAGCATGAAGAAAGAAAAGGGGCTTACAAGATCAAGTGCAAGTGTATTTATAGCCCTTAATCACTGTGCACAGTCTCAAAGAGCTTTACAGGCCTGCAGTTTATGGGAGACAATACCACAGCCTGTGACCTGAACACTGCCACGGTGGGCAAAAACCAAAATCAAAACAGGAACAGACCTCTGCTAGGCTGGCAAGAGTATGAAAGAAATGATGTGGCAGAAATGATGATATGAGACCAGTTCACTCCATGGGAAAAGAGGAACAACCAAGATCATAAAAAACTACAAGGAGAAGACATGCAAAAATAATAAAATTCACAACCGGTAAGAGGAATAAAAGGCATTAGTGTGCACGGTGTATCATCTCAGTCTTGTCCCCTATTGCCATTTTAAACCAAAGTGCCTGGAAAGCAGCAGGACTCACGCCTCCTCCTCCTCCTTGTCGGTGCTGAACAAGTTGATTCGGAAGCCAGTTCCAGACTTCTGCACGTTCTCCACCTTCATGCAGCCCATCAGACGGGCCAGCAGGTTCAGCTCCTCTTTGGCCAGGAGGTTGGGGGTGTCGTCTGTCTGCAGCACGATGGAGACACACAGCAGATTATACAAAAAGCCTGTCGAAATACTAAAGACCTAATGCATGAGGTTATACTCCTGCAGGGGTTTTTAATGAGTGTTACCTTCACAGATGGAGGCTTGGATGTATGCGTCTCTTCTGGATGGCACACGCTGTACCTTTATGTCCATGAAACACAAAACACAGTGGTCTAACCCAGAGACATGAAGAACAGTGATGTGTTAAACTGTGATGGTGGAGCGGCACACAGTACATACATGTTCCTGCCCAGTCGGACGACTCTGTCTCCATGCAGCTCAAAGGACCCCTGCCTGATGGAGCTCGAGTAGCTGCCTCCTGTGGGGAACTCGCACCGCTTCACCTCTCTCCCTTTGCTGTTGAACATCCTGCGGCAACAGGAAGTAGGTGATGACACTCTGGATGCACGGAGTCACAGGAAATTCAACGCTTGCGCTACGGCCAGTTAAACACAGGAAACAATGCCTGCAAGTTGTGGCATGCCTGCAGGTCAGACACAGGCTTTCCAGTGGAATCACACATCTTCAAGCAATAATGGAAAAACAGTGGATGTGTGCAAATAGCTGGCAGATATAGGGAAGGATATAACAACTAGACTAGACTTGTATTTACCCTGGTCTCTACTTGAAAAACACTCTGAGCTGTAGCTTGAGAAGAGTTAACTAATTAATCAGAAAAAAGGGTTTGTTGGTTTTATCAGCTACTGTATCCGGTGGGTCAGTTTAGCAAAACAATCAATGTTCATGCACGACTAGAAGCCAGTATAGTCACATGTTATGTTGGTCAGGTGCTGGCTAAATATCTGACATCTAAATGCAAAGGAGGACACAAGATGTGCGCACTGGTTGCTCACTTCAAGAGACACTCAGCTGGTCACAGTCGCCGTCACAGTGACATAAAATTGTTATCGGATTGCTGGTTATCAGAAGACGTTCAGTATTTCTGCTATGTTGCTGCCGGTCATTTGCATACCTAATTAGCCCTGGAACTTCTATCCCATGAGGCACTGGGCCTGAGGCTGGGAGGGCAAAGCGTCCATTTGGATTCTGAACTTTATCTTTGAGGAAAAGTGACACCTGGATGAAAAAGAGAAAAACAAGGACTGATATATATGAATATATATATGTATACACACACACACACACACACACACACACACATACAAATATATACATGTACATATATAATTTGTACTAATGGCCAAGCAGTCGTGTGCAGATCACTCACACGAACATGCATGTCTTGGAAAAATATGAGCAGCGTTTGTCTGAGCAGCTGGAGTTCACCCTCCGACAGCAATCCATATGTCTGTATAAAGGAATGTAAGAACAGGTTATACAGGATGTACTAATAAAACGTAAACGCTGTTTGCTGTCACTCAGCCAGTATCAACTGGTTTGTTGGGGTGCAGGTATACGAGCTATGTTGGTCTGACATCAGACTTGTATCCTTAATCTTTACATCTCAACTGCTGTAAACCAAAACAAACAATAACAGAATTTAACAGTCTAACACTGATATACTGCCAGCCCCTCTTCCCGTTCCCGGTGCTACCTCAATGATCTTCCTATGTGTCTCATCCACTTGGTTCACAGCTGCAGGAGTGTCTTTCACAAACTCCCTGATGTTATCTATGTGATTGTATGAAATGAGCAGCAAGTCTTTTGGCCGTGGACAAAGGAGGACTTGGTGTTTGAAAGCCATGACCATCAGCTCATAAAGCTGTAAGCAAAAAACAACAAGGAAAAACACATAAATTAATGACAAAACGTGCAGCAAAACAAAGTAAGGGAAAATGGGCACTATACCTATAGAGGTTACTCTCAGTGAACTGTATTTGAACTCGATGTGGTGTACAGTACGTACTCTGTCCATGCTGGCTGGGTTGAGCCTCATGATGGAGGCGTGTGCTAACCGAGTCAGCACTGTTTTCAGTGTCCTGTGAGAATACAGCTGCTGGGGCTTGAGAAGTTCATCCATAAAGGCTTTACTAAACATGGTCCCAACGATGTCATTCATTACTATGAATGGGAAAGACAGAGGGGACAATGAAGTGATTAGTTCTGCCTGAATAGAAACCACTGAACACAGAATAGGATTGCCTATTTAAAGTGTTTGGTCTATCATAGGTATGGTTGGTCTCTATTGCCTGTTGTCTGCATCAGGCTATATTCTAAGGACTGTGCTACTGTTTCCTTGACCTACATAAAGAAATAGCAGCTATTGGTAGACACTACAGGGGGAAAGGAGCTGACTGGAGCCAGTATTATGCTAAAGTACGGCACATGGATACCTCTTTTTCTGTCATTCTCTGACCATACACCTGCAGCCGAGTCATGTTTTCCATGAAAAGAAAGAAAATATTTTAATGAGTGTAGTCCAGATTTTAGATTTCATTGTCTCTGGGTGGTGTGTAAATACTCCACCCCTTTGCTCAAGTTCATAAACTGACAGTTGACAGATTAGCTAGTCAGGAAGAGGGATAACTTGGAGCTACTGTAGCTGCCTGCTGTATACACAGATACAGCCAGCCATCTCTCTACCTTTCTCTGAATTGTCCTCAGATGTATTGTGAGCTCGAAGGCGCTGGTCCAGTATATAAAGCATCTCTCCACCGAGATTAATGAAAACCAGGGGGAGAGTTCTCATAGACATCTTGCAAGGCAAAGAAAGGATTAACCGGCAACAGACAGGATAAAAACCAGTGCAGAAGTAGGAGTCGCAAGCAATTTAGTTCCTCGTAAACAAGAAGAAGAAAACACTCCTGTCATTTCAAAGACAATATCTGCTTGTTCCTGTTGTGAATTGCCATCAGCATCGCTGGTAACAAAATTGCCCATGTTAATCTGCTCATCTGATCAGGCCTCTGCGGATAACGCTTTCACTAAGAAGCAACAGGTGGCCAGGAAGGGGATCAGTAGTGGTTAGACACAACCTGACTGGTGGAGATAAGTGTGACGCTGCTGCACCGCACAACCAAACAGAGAAAGAGAACAGTTACATTAACTTGTCTCTGTGAGAAATTTTTAGTATTTGACAAAAAGAGCTACAATACAGGGCAGATATCCCAATGGCAGTCATTTATAAGTCTGTTCATAACAATTTGCATGATGTATACATGAGAGCTGTAAACTCGTAGGCCTATGAAATGTACTATACATGATTTACAGCACAGCTAATAAACATGAACTTTTTGCCTAGAGTGATTTTTTGTTAATCCTTCTTGAACGTCCTTGAAAATCATACTTTATAACATTCAATAGAGGTAATAGACTGATATATGAAAATGGTAGCCTGCTAACTGATGACTCTACTTCCTTGGAGGCACACTCTCCTCCCTAAACTCAGCTTCTACAATGTAATATTATCACCACTTTTACTATGTCCACACTACTCTCTCTTTCTCTCTCGTTATATCTCTGTCTCTGAATAGAAGATTACAGGTAAAAAGATGCAAATGAATGCCACTCTTCATGCACTTTGGTGATGTTGCACAGCAGTGCAGTCAGCCTGAGAAAATTAACTGTCACAGGCTGTATCGGCTTACAGACTCACATAAAATTTTTCACAAGACAACAACAGGACAATGAGGTAAACAAAGTGCACCAAACCAACACTTGGAGATGGAGACGCACCAATCCTGACTGATTTCACTGGACCAAAGATCACCCAACAAACTAACGATGAAGATCCAGCAGTGCCTCTGTCTTCTCTCTATGTAAGTTAAACCTAAAAATTCATATTGAATGTGTAATATTTTTGCTCTATTTTTCATCACGTCCTGTCACATACCCATATTAGAGTTGTCTCTCAAACTAGCCAATATGTATTTGACTTCTTCCTGCAGCGTTTTTACAACCTCCTGTTCAGGTTCAGCAATAGGTTTTAATGATGATCCAGGCCTTCAGGAAAGTGACTATAACCTGAACTGGATGGAGTCGATACCTGATGACACTCCACTCTCAGCTATTTCCATTCCTGGAACACATGAAAGCTTAACACTGTATGGGGGACCACTTATACGATGTCAAGCTTGGACCTTGGACAAACAATTAAAAGTGGGGCTGCGATATTTTGATGTGCATGCTGGGAACTGGTTTGTTGGCCAAAAAAGTGTTGATATTGTATCAGATAGTCGTTGGATGTTTCGGCAATATATTAAATTTGAGGAAGTCCTTGAGATAATTTTGGACTTCTTAAAAGTCCATGATAGTGAGGCAGTCCTTTTAAGAGTGAAACTGCATGGCCTGTACCAGAAGAAAATTGCAAAAATGATAATAAAGTTAATTTCAGATATCAAGAAAAGGGTGTGGACTGAATTCTCAGTACCAAAAATGAAAAAGGCGAGGGGGAAAATTGTATTTATTCAGAGTGATGCTTTCAATTATGGAACCCTTAACCATGACACATTTTTCCCAGATGATGACAGATTCAGGAACATTGAAAAAAAGATTAAAAAAGTAAAACAATATCTTAAAGTGGCTGAGGAAAACTGTGCCCATCATATTGTACTGACTGACACTACAGCAACATCATTTTTAAATAATCCTAAAAAGGTTGCTCAAGGAGTAAACAAACAGCTCAATGACCTTGTGGTGGCACACAAGAAAAATTCTGTGAGACCAGGCTGTTTAGGTGTAATAACTATGAACTTCCCCAGTTCTGATCTTATTAAGAAAATAATACAAATCAAGCCATGCATTTGTAGTAACAACACAGAAAAGGAAGCCACCACCTCTAATCCAACATCTGACCATGGACCAGAGATGATAACACAGGAAGTGGGCAGTCCCCAACCAGCATCTGACTCAACCCCTGATGCACCAAACACCCCTAATCCAACGTCTGACCAAGGACCAGTTCCAACAACTAAGGCAGTGGGCAGTCCCCAGCCAGTGTCAGACTCGGCCCCTGAGGCACCTAGCACCCCTAATCCAACAACTGAACAAGGGCCAGAGACGACAACTGAGGAACTGGCCACTCCCCTGCCAGTGTCAGACTTGACCCCTGAGACAGAAAGCACTGCTATTCCAACTTCTGAAAGAAGTTCAGAGCCAACAACCGAGGGGGCAGAAAGTCCCCGGCCAATGTCAGACTCTGCCCCTGAGGCACCAAGCACCCCTAATCCAACATCTGAACAAAGACCAGAGCCAACAACCAAGGCAACAGGAAGCCCACAACTAATGTCAGACTCAACCCCTGAGGAAGCCACCAACTCTAATCCAACTTCTGACCAAGGACAAGTTCCAACAACTGAGGCAGTGGGCAGTCTGCAGCCAGTGTCGGACTCGACCCCTGAGGCACCTAGCACCCATAATCCAACATCTGATCAAGGGCCAGAAATGACAACTGAGGCAGTGGGAAGTGCCCGACCAGTGTCGGACTCAGCCATTGAGACACCAAAAACCCCTAATCCAACTTCTGACCAAGGACCAGTTCCAACAACTGAGGAAGTGGGCAGTCCGCAGCCAGTGTCGGACTCAACCCCTGAGGCACATAGAACCCCTAATCCAACAACTGAACAAGGGCCAGAGATGACAACTGAGGCAGTGGCCAGTCCCAAAACAACATTGGACTCGACCTCTGATGCACCAAGCGCCGCTTATCAAACATCCGACCAAGGGCCAGAGACAACAGCTGAGACACAATCAGCATCTGACTTGACCCCTGAGGCACGAAGCACCCCTAATCCAACATCTGACCAAGGACCAGTTCCGACAACTGAGGCAGTGGGCAGTCCCCAGCCAGTGTCAGACTCAACTCTTGAGGCACCAAGCACCCCTAATCCAACATCTGACCAAGGGCCAGAGATGACAACCGAGACAACAGACAGTCCACAATCAGCATCTGACTTGACCCCTGAGGCACCAAGCACCCCTAATCCAACAACTGAACAAGGGCCAGTTCCGACAACTGACGCAGTGGGCAGTCCCCAGCCAGTGTCAGACTTGACCCCTGAGACAGAAAGCACTGCTATTCCAACTTCTGAAAGAAGTCCAGAGCCAACAACCGAGGGGGCAGAAAGTCCCCAGCCAATGTCAGACTCTGCCCCTGAGGCACCAAGC
>OMLB01053483.1:0-12101 GCA_900302555.1 Myripristis jacobus
TTCTCTCTCTCTCACACACACACACACACACACACACGCACACACAAACACACACACACACACACACACACGTACACACACACATACACACACACACACACACATCCATCCATCCTATCTATTTTTACTCTTTCCCATGTATTGGTAGAGATGACATGGGCAGGCTCTCCCATTTCGTCCATTACACTGTGCCAGTGTATGTATTGATCCATACATGTAACACATGGTACAGCACACATTATAACACACACAGAGCACTGCATAGTATGTGTGTGTTTTCCCATTTCAGCTCTTCCTGCGCTGTCTCTCCTGCATGACCAGACCTTGTGGACATGACAAAACCTCATTATGATGTCCAGCCTGGCCCCCATCAGTATTCTGCAGGAGAGGAACCCAAACACCACAAACGCAAATGCAGATATTCACACACTCACACACACACACACACACACACATACACACACATGCACGCAGAGCAGGGTTAGTATTCCGCAGGAGATTTGCGTGCGGCTCCCAGAGCACGTCAGGTGTGAAATCACCAACAAATTGTTTCTCGTTCCCTCACTCTTTCCCTCCCATCCCTCCTCCTTTCAAACCCTCACCATCAATCAGACGCGCTCAATCTGGTTACACACAAATAAGCCCGTGTTCATATCAGCCATTAAATAGAGAAGTTAATATGCTGCTTTTGTCTGGAGAGATTGCTATTTTTAGGCTGGCTGCAAGATGCCTGATTCACAGGAATATGATCACTCAATCATAACAAGCCATTGTTATCTGCATTTTCCCATTATGTCTACTGCTCTCTATTGACCTCCATCATGGTTTGTCCACTACTGTGACTCCTCTGTCTTCTTTGTCCTTCACTTGTCTCCAGATGGTAAAAGTGTGAGGGTTTAGGCTGCTGTTCCCAGGCTTAAAGGAATACTCCAACATTTTGGGAAAAAAAAGCCTTTTTTCGACTTACCGAGACTGAGATAAGATGTTCAATAGCATTTTCACCTCTATACATCCAGTGCTTTAGTTCCTATTGGTAGCCTTTCATGTTAGCTTAGCATAAAGACTTAAAGTCTATGGGAGTCATTAGCCAAGCTCAGTCAAAGTGAAAAAATAAATCTTACTGCAACTCTGTAGCTGTCTTATTTACACAGTGTGTCACGTGTATTTGACACCTTTTGGAATAAAAAAAAAGAGAGAGAGTCAACAGAGGCAGACAAATTCACTGAGTGAGTGAGCACACTTTGTGCCGGATCTTAAATATACCTTCAACAGATCAGTGCACTGAGCTTTGGAGTTGCTGGAAGGTTCATTTTTCCAGTCTAACAGAGCAAGACAAACAACACTGATAGACCTCAAGTGTTTATGCTAAGCCAACACAAAACGCTACTAATAGGAACCATCATATCAAATTCAAAATCTTGTCTCAGTCTGAGTAAGTCGGAAAAATGTTGGACTATTCCTTTAAGCTCTGATTACAGTCATTCAGCTATCAGATTTATCAGCTGAACCCTTCTTCACCACTGCACACCTGGAGACACTTGCATGTGTGTGGGTTTAGGTGTGTGTACTGTGTGTGTGTGTCAGGAAGTAGCAAAAACATAATCTCAGACAGACACACAATTGGATATATGGCCACACAAGCCAAAAGAAAGGGAGGGAAACAGCCATATATATTCAGTGTTCAACACACCGTGTATTATTTATATCAGCAAGAGAAGTGAATAACAGAAACAGTGAACTCTGAATGAAATCCTCAAAACACAATGCAAGCAAACAAGCGCAAGATGCCTGGAAACCTCCTGGGGGAGACTGCACAAACAGCCACAGACTCACACACAATGTAATGTGTAATGTATGTACACAAACATATTTTTCACTGACTACATTCAAGCCAGAGCCCTAACCATTATCCTCACCACTACATTCTAGAGTTGCAACTAATGGAATTTTCACTGCCAATCTATTGATTTAAAGTATAAATAAATGTATAACAAACAATAAACCATAAAAGTATAACAAATGGTCATGGGAAGTCATCAGAGCCCAAAGTGAGGGCTTCAAAATGTTTTCTCAGTCAAAGCAGCAGACAAACAAACAAAAAACAAGCAAAAAAAAAAACAAAAAAACAAGTAGAAGTTTTACTTAATAAGTGACTTAAGCCATTCATCGAAATTATATGCGTTTCATTTTCTGTCAGCTGACCAACTAACTAATCAAGCAACTGTTTCAGCATTTCTACATTTCTCATCTTGAACTAAGTCCAATCCAAAGTGTAACCTTCAGCCTATGAGTCCTGACCCTAAAACAGCCCCTTGCAGAAGTGAGCACTTCTTAAAAATGTCCTCAGTCCACAGGTCTGAAACTCAAGCTGGCTCTCACAAAGAGCACAAAACAAGCATGCACTCTCTCTCTCTCGCTTTCTCTCTCTCTCTCTCTCTCTCTCACACACACACACACACACATACACACAAACATGCCTTGACGTGTCTTGTGCCCCTTTGCCATGAAGGCGAGCAGGGACACAGGTCGTGACGTGTCACTGTGAAGTGGGCCTGCAGGGCGACTACAGGAGCGCAGCTAAAAATAGCCCCGAGAGGAATCAGATTAAGAGAAGTGGTGGTGCGAACTGATGAGATAACATATGCACGTCTGAGCACAAACACAACACACACACACACACACACACACACACACACACACTGAAATCTTAGGGGAGAGATGGAATCAGACTCGTGTCATGCAGACTCGCAGACAGACAGACAGACAGACTGAGCGACAAGCAAGCACAAAGGCTGGCAGAAAGGAAGGGAGGGAGGCGGCAGGATGGGGAGCAACCAGACACACACGGGGCCGAGAGACGGTTCTGACGTGACGAGGGGACCGCTACCTGCTACCACGTCAACGGAGGGGCTTACGTTAGTGATGATTACAATGACGACGACAAGATGACTGCACTGCTGATAATTAGTAGCCATATTTTGAGAATGACAGTAAAAAATGAGTCAAGCGCTGGATAAAAAAGCTTAAGATGTGAAAGACAAAGGAGTTTTCCACACACTGAATTGTTCTAAAGCCCCCTTAGAGGTTATATTTATTGTAACATTTCAACCTTTAAGCCATTTGCCTGAGGAGGACCTTTTTAGAGGTTGAAACACTGCAATAAATATAACCTCTAAGGGTGCTCTAAAACGACTCAGTGAAAATAAACCAAACATGCACTTAGGTTATACTGGAATGTAGTGCACGGTGGCCCAGCGATGGATTTTCTTAAAGGCCAGCCTGATAATTAACTCCAATATAATTTCAAAGTTTAATTTGAGGAAATAATCTTTGTTTTGTTTTATGAGATAATCTCCACAAATCAGCACTGGCTTTATGAGTTTCAATTTAGAAATGTAATGGATATCTGCAAAGAGAGATATCGCTGGGCCAACCTGTTTGCTAATTTATGTTACATTACACTGGCCAATTAAAGAGATGAACTACACTGCAGTTCAGTGTCTAAGAGAACCGTTTGTTAGCAACTCACTTTATTAAGGCACATAAAAGTTTCAAAATTCACAAATGGGAATGGGTTTAATGGTTTATTTAGTTTCACAGGGGGGAAAAAACAGTTTTAACACTCAGACCTTATTTTTGGGCTTTTAACCAAAGCTCCATTCAAATTATAATTACTTCCCAGCTGAGTGAACCCATGGCTCACAAATGCTACTATAAAATGTATCTCATAACTTCTCTGTGCTTTTGGACTGTTCTTTTAGATACAGTGTGTTACCATGTCCGACAGTGTACTGCTATAGCATGTTAGTGATAATACACTGCATGTTGATTTTACATGTGTGTTGTGTGTATGCGACCTCTCAAGGACATCACAGTATTAAATAACACATGACCCTGGAGCACACCTCAGTTATGTATGATGGATCTAAGGATGCATCTTCAGTTGTTATGAATATAATTTGACTTTTGGCAAGGACAAAGAGGCATAATTTTGATGCCAATCAAACAACTGGGCAGTGGGGAGCTGAGTTGTGCAGCCACTGTATATGAGGGGTTTCATTTCCAAAGACATCCAGCTGTCAGGTACTCCTCCAATCCCTGGCATAAAAAGATGCTGCCTGAGGAAGAGTGCAGAGCTTGAAATGTGTTGCTTATCCTGCATGTGGTATAGAAGTAAAACACTGTGTTCTATTTTTCTCTTTGAACCCCTTTTTGTTCTGCACCTACAAAGCAATTAATAAACCTTCACCCTCTGCACTGAAGTGGTTTCCAGGCTTTTCATTTTGCTTACTGTGGGCCTTTTGGGAGTCCTTGCTTTTTTTTCTCCTTTCACTGTTCTCAAGTGGATTCCTGGTATAAAACTAAGTAATACTATGGATTGGACTCATCTTAAGACCCTTTTCCTGTAAAATACATTCTGTTTTGAGAATGTAATTCCAAAATGTTGTCTAATGAAAATCAAGTGGCTAAAGTCTTCAAAAATGTAAAGTCTACGTCATGTTTTAGAGTAAAGCCCCCCTTGACTCCTCAGGCATCTGTAGGTTTGCTCTGGACAAAATGATGAAGATCAAATTACTTCTGAACACAGATGGAAGCAGCTAATTTTCACATGTTACTCTAGCTGAATAGCATTTTTGTTCAACTGTAGTTTTCCATTTTTAGCATTTTCCCAGTAATTTTATTTCCATTTTACTGAAGTATTGCACCTCATCAAATTTTACTACAGACTCTCCAGAAACTTGGCCATTGTGTTGTCAAACTGAAGAACACTTTGGTGAACTGTTATTCAGCCAAGAAGAGAAAAGCAATCTGACATTAGTTAGGTGGTCATTTCCAATTCAATTAAAATGCCATTCTCATACTTTTTCCAACACTGATGAACACCATCACTAACTCTTGCGCATGTGTGTGTGTGTGTGTGTGTGTGTGTGTGTGTGTGTGTGTGTGTGTGTGTACACTATACATGATCAGTAGTGACATAAACCTCTCTTTTAACTCCCATCTTCTCCCTCACCTTGTCTCCTGTTAACTCTGAGTCATCAGTCTCAAGTCTGACTGACAGACAGTTGAGCAGACTGACAACCACCCAGAGGCACACTGCACACACACACACCCACACCCACACCCACACCGACACACACACACACACACACACACACACACACACAATATTCCGAATATTTGACTGACAGACTGATACAGAGTGAAAGATGACAGACAAGTGCCACACAAAAAACGACAAACAAGCGAGACATCTACAGTAGCGGAGAGAGGTTGAGCACTGCTGTCAATCAAGAGCTGCAGTGATCAAGCCTGTCAGATGGACAAGATATTTTAGTTTTCAATTCATGCCATCATTTAGCCAGGAAAAGTCAAGTTGAGTGTGCCTGCTCTTTTCCTGCAACACCATGTAACACACACACAGTCGCAAACATCCACAGCAGGGAGCTGCTGAATAATTATCATGAAAATAATGAACTTTACTTTCAAAAATAGAGTTTAGAAAGTGCTTTATACACAAGTAAATAAATAAATAAACAAATAAATAAAAAGTTAACACAAAGCAATAAAACACAAGTAAGATTACAGTTGGGGTTTTGTAAGTCTTTCTCTTCTCAGAGCTATTTCTGTCACATTCATCATTACCACCATCATATACAAGTCATTATCGCCATCTTAATCATCTCGCTCATCTCACTATAATCATCATTAATCATCATCATCATCGTCCATGTATGCCAGAAAATCCAAGGGATAACACGGTAAGGCCCTGTTTCCACCTTGCATCAACATTCAAGCAGGGCGGTCCAATCACCAGTAAGTACAGGTGTATATAGCACCCAATGCGTCCTCAATGCGTCTTGACATCCGATGGCGTCCAAGGCCATATTCGGAAGGTGGCCTGGGGCATTTTTGTCCATATCGCATCTGAAGTGTGAACAGAGATGTGTCCCAGGCCAAACTGAAGGACCGCCTACTCAACTGATGTCCTCTGTCTTAACCTCTGGTTCAGCTGAACACCCTCGACACCGTCCAGACTGGCACTTTTCCAATAGAAAAAAATCCTGAATAAAATATAATAAAAATAAAAGTGAATAAAAACTCAGGCTGTCTACCTGGCTGGTTTCACCATCCCCTGTTTTTTTTTTTGTTGTTTTTTTTAACCTTGTAATTTCCGACACACACCAGAGCCACAGCTGTGGAACAGTCCCACCCACTTGCACATTCAAACATTCAAGTTCAACTTAAGGTTCATGTTCATTTATCCACCACAGCGGAGAGCCCGGCCCTCTAAAACCTGCTGGAATAATTAAACAATCTGAGCCTGAACTGACATGATCAGTGGAGCCTGACAGGGTTCAAGTCGAGAATTACAAACTCAAGTGCAGACAATTGTTTTCCCACATGAAGAGTTTTAAGAATGAGTTTCAGCGTTTGCTGTGCATTTTGAGTACAAAATGAAAGGGAAAGAAAAAAATCTGAGCCTATTTCTCCTCATCAGATTATTTCTATCTGGTGCAACATGCATTTGGGTCCATACCACTGTAATAATGTGAAATTATTTACCCACAATAGACTATTTCTTAAACACAGTATATCAGGTCAGGAGTTCTGAAGGTTTTCAGGCAGATCTACATCATCACCATAATAACACCGTAGCACTTTTAAAAGTTGTGCTTCACAATAAGAAATGGAAAACAGTGAAATGGAAATAAAACAGCTGCAGTTCATATATGGGATGATATACTGTATTTCTTTCACATTTCAAACTTTGTAATATAAACTGGTAAAGAAGATGACAGCAATAATTTTCAGATGTGAAATATGTCATGAGCCACATTAAAATGAAGCTGGAGTGAACAAGAATGTCTTATTTTGTTAGAATCCTGTTGCCTCAACTAGGAAAAACCTACACATTCGGTCTTTGCAAATGGAAATGATGTCCGTGTTCATTTGCACACAGGGCAGGAAAGTGAGACCCGATCACAAGTTGTCACTGGAGACACATGTGGAGACACATTCCGCTGCCAGGTGTGAATGGACGTACTTAGAGCATGAATTCATTATTACAAGCTCACGTGGAAATAAAAGCAATGCGTAAGGACTGAGGTTAGGAATACCAGGGAGGTTTTCTTGTGCTTTGAACGCAGAATATTGAGATTTCATTCATGTGCCAGTGAAAGGAAGATGTGATTAGAAGTGAGGAGTGATAAGAAAAGAGAGATGAGATGGTGCTGGAGTTTTAGAAGTGAAAAGGATGTGTAGAGAGGGCTCAGGGTTACTAAACAACACCTTAGAGAATCATACTCTCCTAAACTCCATCACATCTTTAAAAATACTCGCCAAAATGACAAAACAGTTTTGTGATTGTGTCAGATTTGCTGCAAGATACATTTTTACTTGTCAATTCAAGGAAACCTAAAAAAAAGACATTTGTCATTAGATAAACTGCTTAACCGAGTATTCATCTTATGAATTATCAATTGATAATTGATAAGATTAACAAGTAGGATCTATTAATTGCTTTGAGAACTACTTTGTTTCCTCTTTTGTTTGTGTTGTCACTATCTTTTTAATTTGTAATTGTACTGTTTATACTTTGGCATGACTCATCCAGTCAACCTCCATTCCACCCGTCGCTGCTGCTGTACTTTTGCTTTCTCACATCAGCTCCTCATCTTTCTGCCTTTCCTGTTTCCAAGTTTGGATTGCTCCTCCTGCTCCACTCCAGACCCGCTCCCCTTCCTGTGTATCACTTCGCAGAAACACACTCTCTCCATTTCCACAGTGACACATCCTGTCCTTTTCCTCCCTCGCCACCTCCATTCACCTCTATTCCTATCTGCTTATTTCTCCTTCATTTCCTCTCTGCTTCTCTCTCTCTCTCTCCATCTCTCATCTCTCTCTCTCTCTCTCTCTCTCTCTCTCTCTCTCTCTCTCTCTAGTCATGTTGACTAGAGGTCACCAGCAGAGTCTTTCAAGGTCGTCCCTGTCTGAAGCTTGGCCTCCTCATGCCTGGATGGCTGAGTGGAAGAGACAGCTCTGTCCCAGTTGGGGACCGTCAGACTTTTAGTGCCACTGACCACAGGCATCCCTGGTGGGTAAGGCCGCTGTGCATCCTTTCTTTATTTCTATCGACTGTTGGGTTCATGAGAAACAGAGAAGAAGAAAGAGAGGAGAAAGTGGAAAAAAACTGTGTCAGTATACAGGAGAGAGAACAAGACTGAACAAGAGAGAGAGAGAGAGAGAGAGAGAGAGAGAGTCTGTAATCACTGGCCAAAATATAATTAAATGTACTTAATTAGACCAAAATGTGATTAAAAACAGCTGTTGTAATATTTTTCTCATAATATGATAAATTATTACATTAAAAACCAATTATTATATCAAAAGAGGTGAGCTGTTTTTTTAAAACCATGCTATCTGTCTGAAGATATTATTACATTATCTGGCAATTTATTACATCAACAGGTTTGCTAGATTTTCTACTCATTTAGAGGAATGTTTTATTAGATTTAGACAAGGTATCACACACTCTGACAGATATTGCACTCTGTTGCTACATCTGTGTGTGTGTGTGTGTGTGTGTGTGTCAGAGAGGTTCCACAGTCTCCAGTTATAAGTTGATAACTACCTTGCAATGTCCACTTCTACTGATCTACTTTTTCACTGTATGAGGAAATAAGCACAACACTGTGATTACTGCTACTCCTGACCTTCAGCTTTTGCAGGTCAGGCGTATACAGTTTGGGACTGTACTCCAAAACAAACACACAATCTGCCTTGGAGAATTACGTCTGTAGTAGACGTGAATTACAAACTCAGATGCGCTCATTTGTTCCCCGCGCTCACATCCACACAACAGAGAGAGCGTAACAGAGAGATCCCTGAGGCGTTTTAATAGCTATAGTTAGCATAGATTTATTCACTGCTCTGATAGCTATAGTTAGCAGTAAATTTATCCACCTGCCATGGGAACTTGTCAACCAAGGGTGGAAAAAAACACTTCCATTCAGTTGGTTCGCCTTTAATGACTGAGGGGCTGGCTGGGAAGAGCTGATTAGAAAATTAATTATTTATCAAAATACTACTAAAAATTTCCCCTGAAAATTGAAAAATTGAGAACAAGCCATTAAGGTGTAAATTGAATGTTCTGAATTTCGTATCAAGGGTCTAAGTCTGAGCGTGTGTGTGTGTGTGTATGAAGGCAAGATCAATAACTTGTCAGCCAAGTTGTGCTTCACCCTGTCTTTGCTGACTGACTGGCTGACAAGCTGGTTCAGTGTGTCAAGCACCCACCAAACTGTTATTACTCTCCTCTTACTCCGCATATCTTATTCACACTTACTCCATCTGTCTCTTTCTTTCTCTCGGTTCCTCCAGCCAGACGCTGACAGACAGCTATCTGTTTACCCTGATCCAGAGTCTCAGTTACACCATCCCTGGAACAAGACACGAGTTTCTGATGAGTCACTGCACTGTCCTCACTATGACTTTTGTTTAATAAAAGGACAGATGATCCTTTTGTAAAATGCAAACTAATTCCCTGTAACGAGAGACCAAAACAGAGGACTAAATTTACTGTTGAGCTAAATTTACTGAAGGAGCGATTACAGTATACCATATACCAGCAAAACTAAAGTTTTAAAATTTGGCTTTAATTAAAAAAATTGTTTATAATGTGATTACAGATACAAAGAGTAGGTTTTATGTGTGGAAATTACACTCTTCAGCAGTTTAATGGGTAAATAGCAATAATCCTGCTGGTATGACATCTGACTACTGCCTGCTCATCTATATAAACATTTACATTACCCAGCTGTTTACATGGTTTAGATCATTTTATTTTCCTTCTGAATATTATTGAATTTTGTTGGTCTTTCAGCTTTCAGGTCTTTTTACTTTCATGCCGATTTCTTGGCCAGGTCAAGTAATTCTCATTCTCATCCCTGGGGTTTTAAATGAACTGGAAAATCAGACTGTTGATTAGGAGGCTGCATAGTTCTTAATACACAGTTAAGGGCATGTGGGTTTGTTTCAACAGGAACTGATTAAAGCACAGCAATACAAATCAAGCAGCTTTAATGTCTTGTACCTACGTGCTCATTTTCAGTACCTGTGCTTTGAACAGGATTGGAGATAAGTACTAAACAGAAGAGGAGAAACAACTGAGGAAAGAACACTACAGACTGAATAAGATAAGACACACATGGGAGGAGAAGAGGAGGAGAAGCGGAGGGCGTGAAGGAGAGTAGAGGTGAGGGGGAATGACAAGACTGAAACAGCGATAGTAAAGTCATTTTCTGCAGGGCAAAGGTGATCTGGCAATGATGTAATACCTCGCAGCAAAGGCAAGCCAGCCTGGGAAGTGAGAGAAAGGAAAGGAAGAAGAGCATAAAAGAGAGATGTGTGTACTGCATGGTGAAAACATGTAGAAGACCACAGAGTAACCCAAAGAAGCCTTTTTTTAGCAAGTGGAGGAAATCTGGGAGAACAAGAGAGGGAAATACCTAGATATACTGATATACTGTAGCACTTGTCCAGGGCTAACAGTGTAAATCAGATCATGTTGACTGCCTCTGAGATTATTTACTTTAGGCAACAGTGTAATATTTTAGGGCTTCTGTCTTTTTACATTACTAAAAAAAACTCTGTTTGGCAGCTTTTCCTGATTGGCATCTGTGTAGTGTGGTAACATCATCATTGTAGTCAACTGTAGGCATGTGAGATGAATTCCTTCTTTCATTATATTATTATCTAGAGTCAAAAGGATGAAATATTATCTAATTTCAGATTTTATGTTTTATGTTTAATATAAAGGGAATTGAATGGGCAGTTGCTAAGAGTAAGCAACAATAATTACCAATGAAATAACATGGATCAAACGAGGAACTAAGTCACTGAGTAACATTATCTACATACATGCATAAAGTATAATGATCAACAGACAAAGAGAACAAATTTTGCAAGAAACAGAGACAAATATAAGAACTTTCTGCAAGAACCAATTTATATGCAATGGACAAAAGTATTGGGTCACCTACACATTACACCTAAAGGAGCTTTAATGACATCCCACTCTAAACCCAGAGGCATTAATATGGAGTTGGTAAACCCTTTGCAGTTAGAACAGCTTCCATTCTTCTGAAAAGGCTTTCTACAGACACTGATGTTGGATGAGAGAGCCTGACTCGCAATCTCTGTTCTAGTTCATCCCAAAGGTGTTGGATGGGGTTGAGATCAGGGCTCTGTGTGGGCCAGTCAAGTTCTTCCACATCAAACTCACCCAGCCAAGCCTTAATGGACCTTGCTTTGTGCACTGAGGCTCAGTCATGCTGCAACAGAAAAGGGCCTTCCCCAAACTGTTCCCATAAAGGTGGAAGCAGAGAATTGTCCAAAATTTCTTGGCAAGCTGAAGCATTAAGATTTCCCTTCACTGGAACTAAGGGGCCAAGCCGACCCCAGAAAAACAAGCCCATAGCGTTATCCCTCCTCCACCAAACTTTACAGCTGGCACGGTGCAGTCAGGGAGGGAACGCTCTCCTTGCATTCACCAAACCCAGACTCGTGCATCAGACCGCCAGATAGAGAAGCATGACTTGGTCCACCAACACGTTTCCACCCCATCAGAGCCCAGTGGCGACCTGCTTTAAACCACTCGATCTGACACTTGGCGTTGTGCTTAGTGATGAAAGGCTTGCATGCAGCTGCTTGGCCATGGAAACCTATGCCATGAAGCTCCTGGTGCACAGTTTTTGTGCTGATGTTAATGCCAGAGGAGGTTTGGAGCTCTGCAGCTACTGAATCAGCAGAGCGTTGACTACTTTTACGAACTATGAGCCTCAGCACTCGGCGACCCCGCTCTGTAACTTTACGTGGTCTGCCACTTGGTAGCTGAGTTGCTGTGGTTCCTAAACACTTCCACTTTGCAATAATACCACTTACATTTGATGATAGAATATCTAGGAGAGGAGAAATTTTACAAACTAACTTGTTGCAGTGGTGGCATCCTGTTACATTACTATTACAGCATCACGCTGGAATTCAGTGAGCTCTTTAGAACAAGCCATACTTTCACAAATGTTTGTTAAGGCAGACTG